>JAGFNQ010005853.1:352686-395739 GCA_024364735.1 Boesenbergia rotunda | reverse complement strand
ACGATTTTTCCTTTCAGCCACTCCATCTGCTTGGTGTGTAAGACAAGATGACTCATGAAGAATTCCTAAATCCTCTAGAAAGGTATTTAGAAACTGTGTAAAATATTCCCGAGCATTATCAGATCGAAGATTTTTCACTTTTGTGTGAAATTGAGTTTCAACCATTCTACAATAATGTTGAATGAGTCGAGAAACTTCGTCTCTTCCTTTCATCAAATAAAGTCATGTACAGTGAGTGTAATCATCAATAAAAGAGATAAAATATCGATAACCATCCAAAGAAGGCACAGGAGAGGGACCCCACACATCTGAATGAACAAGGTCAAACGGAGACGAACTTTTATTCATGGACTCAGAAAAATGAGTTCTACAATGTTTGGATAACTGACAAACTTCACATTGAAGAGACTCAAGAGAAACAGAAGAGAAGAGATTAGGAAATAGGACCTTTAGGGATCGAAAAGATAAATGTCCCAAACGAGAATGTTATAACAAGATTTCTTAACGCTTATTTTCTGAACACTGGGCTGTAGACTTCAGAGCAGATGTTGTTCCAAGATGATAGTAATAAAAACCTCCTACTTCACGGCCAGTCCCAATCATTTGCTTGGTCTCGAGATCCTGAAAGACACAATGGTCAGGGAAAAAGGTTACTGAGCAGTGTAGTTGTTTAGTAATACTACTAACAGAAAGTAAATTAAGAGAAATGGAAGGGACATGAAATGCAGAGGATAGGACAAAGTGATCTGCTAGTTGTATGGAACCTTTACTAGCAATAGTGGCTTTGGTGTCATCAGCAATAGTCACTTTATCCTGCCCAGAAGACAGAGTAGGAAATAAAGGAATTAGCAAGATTCGTCATATGATCCGTAGCTCCAGAGTCAATAACCCAAGGGCTATAAGATCTTGACCCAGCAGTATTTAACTTCAGGTCATTAATACCTGTGTGCGCTTGAGACGAATTGGTAGAGACAGAGGATGAAATCTGAAGTCGTGATAAAAGGTGCTAAAGGTTAGCAATATCAGTAGATGACAACTCAATATTAGAAGGTACCAAAGAATCAGTAGTCTCCCCATCCACTAATTTCTGGGCAGCAATATTCCCACGACTAGGAGCTTTCTTGTCACTGTATTTGAATTTTTCAGGTTTCTTTTCTGGATATTTCTCCAGACAGAAATCTGAATCATGATTAATCCTCTTGCAGTGCCGACAAAATTTTCCACCTTTCCCTTTAGTTCCCCCAGACTTGATTTTGTTAGCAAAACTGACAAAAGCAGAAGTCTCCCCAATTGGAGTGCTTGCTACAGAAGTATTACCTTTGTTGTTCATGGTCCTTCTCCTGCCTTGCTCACTCAGAATTTTATAGTAAACTTGTTCTAGAGAGGGAGTAGGATCAAGACTAAGAATTTGTCTTTTTAAATTTTCAAACTCTGCATGAAGTCCATCAAGGAACTTAATGATTCTGTCCTTCTCCAGAATCTTCAGATATCTCTGATGATCATAGGGGAACTCCAATTGTCCATCCTGTAGTAGTCAAACTCATCCCACAACCCTTTTAGAGTAGCAAAATAATTTGTAACCGACATAGAACCTTACTCAAGTTTGAAAATTTGACTACTTATCTGATAAGTACGCAGCATATCATAATTGCGCCCATACATCTGCTCCAGTGTCCTCCACATATCACCGGCCGTTTTGTTATGAAGAATAACTTGTTTGATGCCAGAACTAACAGAATTAAGTATCCAAGTCATTACCAGAATGTTGTCACGCCTCCAAGTATGAAAACTACGGTCCTTTTCATCTGGTTTCAATTTTGTGCCGTGAAGAATATCAAGTTTATCATGACCTTCAACATAAAGTTCAACAGCAACTGCCCACAATGCATAATTTGTCTCGGTCAATTTTTCCGAGGTTATTTGAAGACCAGGTCCTCCAGGTCCTGTCATTGTGAAAATTGGTTGAACCTGTCCAGAAGAAGTCAAGGGATCTGTAGACATCCCAGAACTTTCCCCAGAGATATCCGTCATAACACACCACAAGCAGAGGGAAAAATCTTATGGCGAGAATAGAAAATCCGGCGGAGGAGAAGGAAAATCCGGCGAAAACCAGAAAATCCGGCTAGCGAGCAGAGGAAAATTAAAAAATCACTTTTTTCCACTAGCAAATCGTGCGCTCAAAAAACACCTGCCCACAGAGGTGCCGCCTCTCTGATTTTCCTCCTTCCGAGATGTGTTTGAACCGTTCAACTCGACGCGGAGCCTCAACCAACTACTGAACCTGATGAATCAGATCCAGATGCTGGACAACGTCCCGTTCTTTTCTGCTTCGGCGGGGCAGAGAGAAGTCGCCCACAGGTTTCGCCGTGGGTGGGATGTGAGGGAGAATGGAGGCTGTCGATGGCGACGGGGCGTCGAGCAGCAGAAGACGGCGTCCAGTTCGCAGCGGAAGACGGAGAAGAAGATCAACGCTCGCAGGCTTGCGTGCGCGAAGAGAGCGACGTCAAGTGGTCGGCGCCGCGCGAGGAGTAGAGAAGCGACGTCGGCAGCGCGCGAGGTGCAGAGAAGCGGCGTCGAGTGGTAGGCGTCGCGCGACGAGAGCAGCGTCGAGTGGTCGGAGCCGCGCGAGGTGCACAGAAGAGTTTCGGAAAACAGAGAAGCGTCGCGCGATGAAAAAAAAAAAATAGGGTTATGATAAAACCTCGCTCTGATACCATGTTGTAAAATTTTCACATTAAACCAAGACCCCGTACAAGACTTATATAACCTGTCAAACCTTAATGACACAAAAATAGGAAAAAACCTAATTACCCTCACAACAAAGTCGATATGAATAATAACATAGGGATCACATACTTTTGCCCCCATTTTAATATGACAATTCAAGACTTTGTTAAACATATTAAATCATAATCAAGGCAAAAGGATATGGAGACTTTAAGAAAGATAGCATACAAATTGACCATAGCAATAGCTTTAGAGTATAAATTAAAGCTCTTACTTCAAGAGGAATCTATTTCCTCAAACAAAGAGATTTTTCTTCATAAACTGTAACACGATTAGAATGTACCATAACCTTAGACACACCACATCAAACTTTACAACCGACACAAATAATAATATACAAAGATAGGAATGGAGACCTCACTATAAGACAACAACTATAAACCTTCTACTTCACAGACCGGAGACAATGAAGAAGATAATTTCAGCTCAATGAATATAGAAGATTCTTTATTTGAGGATAATTTTAAAATCCTTCAGCAACTATATAAAAAATACCTTTAAGTGGCCAATCATTTTCTACGACATCATACAAGTAACATGAATATCATGTTTTAACCCAAAACACAATATGATTTTTTTGATGATTTAGTTGAATTCTTATATATGTCCTTAAAAATGGTAAATTATCTAACCCCTAAAAATTAACGAACCTGAGGAATTTGAGAAGCAATAGCAAAAACTTGATAATGACTGAGAATTATACTTTGATGAAGAACGAAATATAATTGCTAGAAAATAACATAAAAAATTAAACCTCATGAACCAGCAGAATCAACATCTACCACTTCTAGACGACCAATAATCCAATATTCAGAAATTCTATGAGAACTATGGATTATGGACATGTCCATCCACCAAGAACAATAACTCTATACACAAATAATAATCCTTTACTCCGAAATATAGGAAAAAACAGCCACATGAAATTACTTATTTCGATCAGTACTACTAAATATAACCGAGTGTGATGACCCCAGATGTATGATACGTATTTAAAATAGATTGTCTCTGTTAGAAGAGATTACCAAGCCAGATATGAACTCAACATAGAAATGTGTGAAGTCATGATGCGTATAGAAGAAAATTACTTACGAGATATAGTTAGAGCTGCATGAGAAACCTACACGATAATATTTCGAGAAGAAATAGCTCGTATAGCAGCTCAAGGAAAAAACATCTTAAACTTTTGTTATACCATCTATAGATTGTTACCAGCCAGAGATGCTAATACAGGATTAGATATACGACAAAGAGGAGCAATGACACTTTATTCAGCTTCAACTATTCAGTTAGAACTGGATCAAACCTTTCTGTAATGATTTCCTAGCACTTACAGCTGTCTCCGGGAATTATTGTAACTTGGAATTAGGCGAAAGACTATTTAGTAAATTACCAAGAGACTTAGGCAAAGAAATTCACAAGGCCAGGACAACTTAAAGGTTGCACCCCCATATGATAATTTCGGATTAGAATTCAACATATCATCTCAATACTTAAAGAAAAATGTATTTACATCCAAATACAGAAACAACATAAAAACAAGCAATATAGTTTCTACAGCCAAATATATACTCTGCGGCAATATGGATTAAACCAACATAGACATACACAACGAAGAAGACCGATCAACCCAGCCATACAGCCTAAATCCAAAATTAGACAAAGAAAGGGTAACTATTGAAAGAGTAAAGAAAAGAAGCGTTAAACAAAAATAAATGTCAGAAGATTCAAACTAAAGAAAACGTATGTCAATACTATAACTTATTTTACCTGTAATGAACCAAGACATTTATATTCCGCATGTCCAAATAGGAAAAACTTATACACTAGAGAAGCCAAATTAGTCTCTTGTACTACTTAATAGCAATACTTATATTTACTCTATAGTCTCTATAGAAGACAAAGAAGAAATAACTACATCCTCCGATTATAAACTAATCAACTCGTTCCTAGACAACCCTTATACCTTGGCAGGAAAATATAGAGCCACTAGTATCATGTTCCAACAAGAACTAGATGACTTAGCCGACCAATGGGAGGACCTAGATGTTATGGATCTTATGTTCACACAATATATACCACAAAACACTTTACTAAAACCTGACTTACCAAACTGTGTCCATGACTGGACATTAAAAAGGGGAACCAATAATATACTTGTTTTCTATGTGGCTATTACCTAGCCATAGATAAAAGAGGAAAGTGTAAACTTTGTAGAAGATAGATCTGCAACTTATGCTTACAACAAACGTTTAACATAATAATACCTACTACTCAACAAGTATGAGGAAGTACTAGAATGTGCTCCTCGAACTCGAGTCTCTGTTTTAGAACTAAACTTAATTTACTAGAAGTTGCACTTGTTAATCTCAAGCAAGCCAGTGCCCCCGTCACAAAAGACAGAGACAAAAGCCTGGCTATAAATTAACCAAGCTCCGACACTGACTTGGTTTTTATAAAAAAAAACCTAGTATTTGTAATACTGAATGAACTACTGGTATCAAGGTTCGTTGTTTAGTCAACATACATGGACATGAATCTACACTTCATGTTTTTCTTGACAGTGGAGGTACAAACTCCACAATAGATGAAGCTACTATCCTATCAATAGTACCTCTGGGACTCATAAAAGTTGCCGCCCAACCATTGGTTAGTACTTAGTTTGATGACCAACAATTATCTTGTGCCAAGTTCGTCACAAATACACATTTACGATTTTATACAAACTGTGATACGTTTGGTACTTCTTTCTCTCTTCTTAAACTCTGGATTAAACCTCTTCCACACCCAAATCTTCACTTAATCCTAGGACTTAGTTTTCTTATTGCTAAGATCAAGCATTATTATACGAAAGACTATGCTATCTTCCTCTCGACGCCTGTAGTTTCCCCAATTGTGTCTGATTACCCTTCCACTGTACGTAAGAAATCCGCTCCTACAGCTCCCACAATTACTGATAAGGACATACTTTCTGCAACTACTGATGCTGTCAATGCATAGGTAAAACCCATATAAGGGTTCTTGCCTAATGAGTTAAGAACTCTTCTGTTCTTTAGCATTTCAAGAACTAAAAGACTCTTTTCCAGAAGACCTAAGCAGCCCAACTTAGACGTTCTAGAAGACTTACTCTCCCCTACATATCTACTTCACATAATAAACACACAGTCACACAATCAGACCTAAACTCTTTAATCTCCTGATTAGAAAAACTAGAAATCATAGATGGAAATCCTATAAAATATTGGGAACACGATAAAATCTATTGTCAATTAACGATAATCAATCTAGATCTTACCATAAAAGCCAAGACTTAATGTGCACTAACTGGGAAACCGAAGAATGCACGATGCATATCAAACAATTATTAGCCATCGGAATAATTCAACGCTCAACCTCTAGGCATAGAAGTCCAACCTTTATTATTAACAAAGGATCTGAACAAAAGCAAGGACAATCTAGGATGATTTTCAATTATAAAAGACTAAATGACAATTATCATGAAAACGGTTATAAAATACCCAACAAAGATCAACTTCTCAATAAAATATAAGACTCAAGATGGTACTCAAAGTTTAATATGAAATTAGGATTTTGGCAAATAAAAATGCATCTAGAATCAATAGAATGGACAACCTTTTCATGTCCTGAAGGACCTTTTGAATGACTAGTTATGTCATTTGGACTAAAAGTAGCACCACAAATCTTTCAACCAAAAATGATAACATTTTTAGAGACCTATCAAAATTTACATGTGTTTACATAGATGATAATCTAGTATTCTCTAAAACGAAAGATAAGTACTATACACATTTACACCTAGTCTTTAACCTGTTCGGGAAACATGAACTAATAGTGTCTTGGAGTAAAATGAAACTAGCCATGAAACACATTGAATTTCTAAGAGCAGAAATTGGACAAGGGACAATTGCCGCTCTTCAGCCACATATCACTTCTGAATTATTTACTTTACCTGATAAAATGGAAGATACTAAAACTCGAGGTTTTTCTTGGATTACTTAATTATGTGAGACACTACCTAAAAGACATAAAAAAAAGTGAGTGAACCATTATATAACAAAACCTCACTTACAGGACAAAAAATACTTTAACCAACAAGATGTTGGTCAAATAAATTACAGAAATGGTTAAAGATATCCCACTTCTGACCCTTCTCCTTGACTCTAATTACTTGATCATAGAAATAGACGGATGCGAAACTAGATGCGGAGGAGTTTTATTTAAAACCCCCTCAAAATATGATCCCAAATCAGCAAAAGCCTTATGTAGATATGTTTCTGGAAAAATACAAAGGAAAAGGTCATTTAACTTCTTTAGACTGTTAAATTCTAACAATAATATATTATCTTGATGTCTTCTTGTTATTCATTTGCAATAAGTAAGAAATTACTATTAGGACTGACTGTGAAGCTATAGTCAAACACAATTAGCAAACAAAGGGTTTAAGAAAAAACTTAAGCACAAAGGGATAGCTTAAATTCACGGACACAAGTATAGACAAAGGATTAAAAATTAATTGGGAACATATTAAGGGAATAAACAATTCCCTAGCCGATACTTTACGTAGACTGTTACATTAAACTTCACTAAACATTTCAAGATTATGGATAGACAAAAGAAGGTACGAACTTTTGTTATGAAAACTATGCAATTTAGTAATCAAGAATTACAACAATTTATAAGACATGAGGAACAATTCCATTTTTCTTCCAGAGACAAACTAGACCAGATACAGAATTGTCTACTTGACAATATTTGGAATATTCCAAATTACAAAATTAATTTCATCAATTCTTTGTCTATTATTTCTTAATAACAGTACAGAGGCCGGAAGGCAAAAAATTCTCTTGTTATGTACTCTTTTCAGGAACACAAGCAGGAGACTATTATAACTGGGTGAAAGTCAAAATAACAATACAAGGATGTGAAAAACCTTCTTACAAGAGCTTTTACTCTTTAGACGAACATTCACTTCTGCCAGAACAATAATTGACCCTAACTTCTTTATAAGTACCTTACTCAAAGCAAGAGAAAAATCAGACGAACGAAGTCTGACAAAACTTATGCTCAAGTGGCTACAGCCGAATTTAACAAAACAAAACCTTAGCCTTCAGGCCTTATCCATAGACCTCACTACTTAACTCTGGCCCAACTAAAAGCAAATACGACCTCAACCTCAGAATAGAGAGCGTCAGAATCCATGTTGTTGGAACTTCCACTATCCCAGAAGACATTTCCATGTATGTTCGAAATATGACAGAAAAATCAACATTCAACACTTTTCTTAAGTTATGTGAAATACTCAAAGAATTTCATACCAATCCCCCAAAAGGTATGACAATCATCTATGAAACTGAATTCAGCAGTAAACTACAGTGTCAGAAACTCACCAAAAATCTGCCGACGTGGTTAGACATGGAAGTCAATGTCAATTATTTTATTTTTTTAGAAAATCAATATTGACTTTGCGAAATATGCCCCCAGAAACTATAGAGGATGACTTATTACCCATTTCCTTTAATAGATTATAGACTTCTTTCCAGACTCTATAGCCCAAGCACTCAAAGATGAAGAAACATTTGTGATCTGCACTTTCGAAAGCTCCCCACCAGAATGGCTAAATCTAAAGATAGAACCAGCCAGACATTTGATCAAAATAGATGTTCATGACATAACTGGTCTTCAGGTAGACCTTGAAGAATATCATTCTAATCCTGATTTGGAGTGGGCGGCACATTCAGCACCATTAGATCAACTGAAACACTGACGAGCTTCTGTTCAAGGAAGCAACTGGCTCTGGGATCAGCTGAAAGATCCAATCAATTACGTCCTGGTTGGTGAAACTTACACCGAAAAGATTTACCAGCAGAAACACATAGGAACCAAATTCTTTCCATTTACTTTTTCTACCCAGCATATGACTCTTTTTCAGCATTACTAAAAAATAGTCGAACGTTAGGCAAACAAGAGTCTGACTAGATCAGTAAGAACGACAAAGGATTACAGACGTGCTCTTAACACAGCAACGCAGACTGCCAAAGCCGCTTTATTAGACTCAGAAGGAGAACACAATTTAGAAAATATGATGAAACCTTGAAGGCAATGTAAGCAATGACATCCTCATACCAAAAACGTAAGTCGTGTCATCATTAAACATTATTCTCCACCGACAACTTTACAACAACTTTATTCCCCACGAACAACTTTACAATAGCCTTACTGGCTATAGCTTTATTCTCTACTATCCCATTTCCTTCTCCACCTACCCCGACACCTCATTTGCCCCCCCCCCCTTTTGAACTCATCCACCTTATCTTTTCTTTATCCCGAAGCAAACTCTCCTCTCCTTCTATAAATATCACTCTTCTCCAATGTTGAGGGCATCCAAGTTTGTGCAAGCAGTGTGTGTGCGATATTGTGCAAGTGTGTTCCAAGTGTATTTCCAATTTTTCTATAAGCATGCTCCTGAAATATCTTTATAATTTCCTTATGTAAGCTTATCCCTAGCTAAGTTAGTTTGTATGTTTCTCAATTGTCTAGTTGGAATAATTTTCCTATAAAGTTTCTATGGCAGCTTAATAAAAATTTCTAGGCCTAAGGAAAAGCTCTATTTTCGTGCCTTTGTCTTCAAAAATTAAGAATTGTCTCGTGGTGTCAGATTGTAAGACTAGGTTGGGCAGCAAGAGCTACTGAAAGCTCGTTATAAGCCCTCCAAAAGTAGGGGTAAAACTTGAAAAACAAGACATAACTGAAAAATGAGGACAATATGAGGAAAATACCGTTCTATTTTTTTAATAGTATAATGAACAGTAATCTCAAACAGTAATTGTGAACAATAATCTCAAACATTAATTGTTAACAGTAACTAGTGAACAACAATCAGTGATTGAAACTTTTGGTTTAAGATGAATCTAGGCACTTTAGAAGGATATTTTCCTCATAAAGTACTCATCTTCAAGTTATGTTTTGTTGTTCAAGTTTTACCCCTACTTTTGGAGGGCTTATAATGAGCTTTCAGTAGCTCTTGCTGCCCAACTTAGTCAGCACAAGTTTTACAAACTTAAACCACGAGACAGTTCCTAAGTTTTTGAAGACAAAGGCGACGAACACAGCCTTTCCTTAAGCCTAGAAATTTTTATTAAGCCGCCATAGAAACTTTACGGGAAAATTATTCCAACTAGGCAATTGAAAAACATACAAACTAACTTAGCTAGGGACAAGCTTACATAAGGAAATTGTAAAGACAATTTCTTATAGAAAAACTAGAAAATACACTTGAAACACACTTGCACACAATTTCACACACAGAGCTTGCATAAACTTAGATGCCCTCAGTGTTAGAGAAGAATGGTATTTATAGAAGGATAGGAGAGCTTACTTCGGGGTGAAGAAAAGATGAGATGGTTGCTCCAAGATGAAAAACGGGGGGGGGTGGTTAACGGTAGTGGAGGACATGGGATAGTGGAGAATAAAGCTGCAACCAATAAGTAAAGCTATTGTAAAGTTGTCGGTAGGAAATAAAACTGTTGGAGAATAATGCTTCATGATGTCACGGCTTATGTTTTTGGCATGAGGATGTCATTGCTTACATTGTCTTCAGGGTTCCACAATATTTTCTAAAT
This sequence comes from Boesenbergia rotunda, assembly GCA_024364735.1. Taxonomy (NCBI): domain Eukaryota; kingdom Viridiplantae; phylum Streptophyta; class Magnoliopsida; order Zingiberales; family Zingiberaceae; genus Boesenbergia; species Boesenbergia rotunda. The sequence goes on along the minus strand of JAGFNQ010005853.1, from coordinate 385,312 downwards.
TGTGTTCTCCTACTGAGTCTAATGAAGGGGCTATGGCAGTTTGCATTGCTATGTTAAGAGCATGTCTGTAATCCTTTGCTATTCTTGCTGAGCTGGTCAGACTCTTGTTTGCCTAGCATTCAACTATCTTTGATAATGCTGAAAAAGAGTCATATGTTGAGTAGAGAAAGTAAATGGAAAGAATCTGGTTCCCATGTGTTTCTGCCCATAAATCTTTTCGGTGTAAGTTTCACCAACCGGATGTAATTGTCTGAATCCAACTGATCCCAGAGCCAGTTGTTTCCTTGAACAGGTTCACCAGTGTTTCAATTGATCTGTTGGTGCTGAATGTGCCGCCCACTCCAGATCAGGATTAGAAGGATATTCTTCAAGGTGTACCTGAAGTCCACTTATGTCATGAACATATATTTTGATCAAATGTTCGGCTCGTTCTATCTTTAGATTTAGTCATTCTAGTGGGAAACTAAAGAATGCACAGTGCTGAAAAAGAGTCATACACCTAAGCACTCGTTCTATCTTTAGATTTAGCCATTTTGGTGGGAACCATCTTGAGTCTTGTATTTTATTGAGAAGTTGATCTTTGTCGGGTATTTTATTTCTGACAATTGTCATTTAGTCTTTTATAATTGAAAATCATCCTAGATTGTCCTTATTTTTGTTCAGATCCTTTTTTAGCAATAAAGATTGGACTTCTGTTCTTAGAGGTTGAGCGTTGAATTATTCCGAGGGCTAATAATTGTTTGATATGCATCGTACATTCTTCGGTTTCCCAGTTAGTGTATATTAAGTCTCGGCTTGTATGGTAAGATTTGGATTGATTATCGTTAATTGGCAATAGATTTTATCGCGTTCTCAATATTTTATAGAGTTTTCACCTATGATTTCTAGTTTTTCTAATCGGGATATTAAAGAGATTAGGTCTGATTGTGTGTTTATTATGTGAAGTAGATATGTAGGGGAGAGTAAATCTTCTAGAACGTTTAAGTCTGGGTTGCTTAGGTCTTCTGGAAAAGAGTCTTTAGTTCTTGAAATGCTAAAGAACAGGAGAGTTCCTGACTCATTAGACAAGAACCCTTACATGGGGTTTCACCTATGCATTGACAGTATCAGTAGCTGCAGAAGGTATGCCCTTATCAGTAATTGTCGGAGCTGTAGGAGGGGGTTTCTTACGTACAGTGGAAGGGTAATCAGACACAATTAGGGAAACAAAAAGATAGCATAGTCTTTCGTAAGTAATAATGCTCGATCTTGAACAATAAGAAAACTATGTTCTAAGATTAAGTGAAGATTTGGATGTGGAAGAGGTTTAATCTAGAGTTTAGGAAGAGAGAGAGAAGTACCAAACGTATCACAGTTTGTATAAAATTGTAAGTGTGTATTTGTGACGAACTTGGTACAAAATAATTGTTGGCCATCAAACTGAGTAACCAATGGTTGGGCAACAGTTTTGATGAGTACCAGAGATACTGTTGATAGGATAGTAGCTTCATCTTTTATGGAGTTTATATCTTCACTGTTAAGAAAAGCATGAAGTGTAAATTCATGTCCATATATGAAAACAAGGAACATTATTGGTTCCTATTTTTAATGTCTAGTTATGGACACAGTCTGGTACGTCATGTTTTAGTGAAGTGTTTTGTGGTATATATTATGTGAACATAAGATCCATAGCATCTAGGTCCTCCCATTGGTCAGCTAAGTTATCTAGTTCTTGTTGGAACATATTACTAGTGGCTCTATATTTTTCTGCCAGTATAAGGGTTGTCTAGGAACGAGTTGATTATTTTATAATCAGAGGAGGTAGTTATTTCTTCTATGTCTTCTATAGAGATTATAGAGTAGATAGAAGTATCAGATACATCCTATTGTATTGCTATTAAGTCCAAGTTAGTACAAGAGACTAATTTGGTTTCTCTAGTGTATACGTTTTCCTTATTTGGGCATACGAAAGATAAATATCCTGGCTCATTAGAGGCAAAATAAGTTATAGTAATGACATAAATTTTCTTTGGTTTGAATCTTCTAACATGTTTGTTTTTGTTTAAATAAGACTTCTTTTCTTTACTCTTTCTTAAGTAGTAACCCTTTCTTTGTCTAATTTTGGGTTTAGGTTGTATGGCTGGGTTGATCGACCTTTTTCGTTGTTTATGTCTATGGTGGTTTAATCCATATTGTCGCTGAGTATATATTTGGCTATAGAAACCGTATTGTTGGTTTTTAAGTTATTTCTGTATTTGAATGTAAGTATATTTTTCTTGAAGTATTGAGATGATATGCTGAATTCTAACCCCGATATTATTATATTAGGGTGCAACCTTTAAGTTGTCCCGACCTTGTAAATTTCTTTAACTAAGTCTCCTGGTAAGTTGCTAAATAGTCCTAATTCTGGACTATAATAATTCTCGGAGACAACTGTAAGTGCTAGGAAATCATTACAGATAGGTTTGATCCAGTTCTAACTGAATAGTTGAAGATGCTCTAAGTCTCTCGTTGCTTCCCTTTGCCGAATATCTAATCATGTATTAGCAGTGTTCTAAAGGCGATGACTAGGATTGCCTAGGTGGGCAGCCCACTGCCCCGCCTTTTGCAAAGGCGATGCCTCTAGGCGTCGCCGTATTAATCGTCCGCCTAAGCGGCCTGGGCGTCGCCTACGCGAGAGCGACCATTTTTTTTTATTTTACAGAAGCCTACTGAATCGATTGACCGATCGATTAAATACTGCCAATTGATTGGTCAATCGATTGGCAAGACTTTCGTGAGAAACAGAAACCTGCCGAATCGATTTGTCGACTGATTGAATACTGTCAATCGATTAGCCAATCGATTGGCAGGAGTTTCGCGAGAAACAGAAGTCTGCCGATCGATTAGCTAATTGATTAAACGCTGCCAATCGATTGAACTGAGTTTCGCGAGAAATAGAAGCCTACCGATCAATTTGTCAATTGATTGAACACTGACCTAATCGATTGAACACTGCCAATTGATGGAGAAAAAATATTCCGCCTAGGCGCCAAGGCGCTAAGTGGCGGGTGACCGCCAACCCAATGCTTTTTAGATGGATGGTATACCAAATGTTTAAGATGTTATTCCTTTGAGCTACTATCGAGCTATTTCTTTTAGAAATTTTACCATGTAGGCTTTCCATGTAGCTTTGTGACATCTCCTAAATAATTTTCTCCTATACGCATCATGGCCTCACCCGTTTCTATGTCAAGTTCATGTCTAGCTTGGTAATTTCTTCTAACAGAGACAATCTATTGTTCTAAATATGTATCATACATCTGGGGTCATCACACTTAACTATATTCAGAAGTACTAAATTTTTCCATAAATAAGTTATTTCAAGTGACCATCTTTTTCCTATAGTTCGGAATAAAGGATTATTTTGTGTATGGAGTTATTTCTGTTCTTGGTGGATGGTCATGTTCATAATTCGTAGTTCTCATAGAACATTCTGGATATTGGATTATTGGTGGTCTGGAAGTGGCAGATGTAGTAGTAGACTCTGCTGGGTTTATGAGATTTAATTTTTTTAAATTGTTTTTTAGCAATTATATTTCATTCTTCATCAAAGTATAATTCTCAGTCATTATCAACTTTTTGTTGTTGCTTCTCAAAGTCCTCAAGTACAGTTAATCTTTTGGGGTTAGATCAGCATATTTAATAATTTGCCATCAATGAGTGTGCATGTTATTCCTTGACTTAAAAGTGTATGAAGAATAATATCCATTAAAATAATTAGAGTGGTTCATTTTTTTATCCCATTTATTGAATCTTCTTGTTTGCATGAGTATAGTTAGGTTTATGTCTCTCATCTTAAGGTAATTATGGTGTTTTATTTCATCATGTGGATCTTAAGATATTGTCAAGTAACAAGCATTATAAAGACAAGCAATACCATAGCTAATGACAAATGCATGGTGAATGAAATAATAAAAACTAACATGCAAGTGAAGTAGTTAGGTCTATGATGATATTTTTTATAAATCACATTCAAATTAAATAAAAAACTAATGGTATGATTATATTTTTGTGCTTTTATTGAATAATATATTAAGATAAATAGAAATTACAATAAAAGCTAATTAAATAGCAACTAGATAAATAAAAGCAATCTTGAAAGAGAAGATGTGTGATGAGATGATGCGAGCCTAATCAGATATTTAATTACCACAGCTAATGTCTTGGTCAATTGGGAAAGCAACGAAATTTATCCTCTTGCAATATGCCTTGCACTAGCTAGGGCAAAAACACCTTGTATCAGGTCAAATTTTTTCTTGTAAGCTTCTTTGTTGTAAATGTGGATTAGATCTAAGGTATTGTAAAAGATCTCAATAAAGTGTGGAGCCCATCGCTTAATGATTCTACCTTTTTCCAATAAAAAAGGGAAATTTAAGGTGGTGGGGTCACCTATTAGTAACTTTTCTCTGAGCAAGAGCCACTAGTAAGGGATGAGCAAAAATTCAGAAAAACTGAATTAACCGAATCGAACCAACCGAATTTTAAAATTCGGTTCGGTTAATTCAGTTTTTGTTTTTTTAAAAAAAAATCGGTTCGGTTTTTGGTTAAATTCGGTTAAATCGATTCGGTTTCAATTTTGAATTCCGTTAAACCGAATAAAAATATTAATTTAATTATTTTTTATTTAAAAATATAATTAACTAAATAAAATCTTGTTATTTTAATTAAAAATCGAATAAAATTTAAAATTTCAGTTAAGTCGGTTAATTCGATCGAAAACTGAATTAACCAAAATTTTATCGGTTCGGTAAGTTCGGTTTTTTAGAAAATTCAATCGGTTCAGTTGGTTCCAAAAAAAAAATCGGTTAATTCAGTTTTCAATTTATTCGGTTCGGTCAGTTCGATTTTGACCAAATGCTCAGCCAAGGCCACTAAAGATTGACCAAAAGAGAATTGGGTTCCTCTTTCTAATGAACAGAATCTAAGAGTCTTCTTCTCTGTTCTGCTGCTTGAAAGAGGGAGAGAGGTCATGGACTCGCTGAATCTTGTTAGAAAATAAGGCAGTCTACATTCTTTGGACAGCCGCACATTCTTTGGACAGCCGCACATTCTGTACGAGTCAAAGAATGTTGTAACAATAACACAGATTCGTAGAACAATGACTAGCAGATCTGGAAGAGGAAACATCTGCTTCCATAGAAGGCAGCGGACGACGGTGGAGCTCTGGGCTGAGCATTCGATCAAAACCTGAACCGATCAAACCGAATAAATCGAAAACCGAATTAATCGATTTTTTTTTTGGAACCAATCGAATCGACCGAATTTTCTATAAAAACCGAACTTACCGAACCGATAAAATTTCGGTTAATTCAGTTTTCGACCGAATTAACCGAAATTTTAAATTTTATTCGATTTTTAATTAAAATAACAATATTTTATTTAATTAATTATATTTTTAAATAAAAAATAATTAAATTAATATTTTTATTGGGTTTATTCGGTTTAACCGAATTACAAAATTCAAAACCAAAACTGAACTAATTTAACCGAAAATCGAACCGAATTTAAAAAAAACATGAAAACCGAATTAACCGAACCGAATTTCAAAATTCGGCTGGTTCAGTTCAGTTAATTCAGTTTTTCCAAATTTTTGCTCACCCCTAGTGGAGCTTTCACTTTTCACTAGCCTGTCATTGGACTGGCAGGAAATTAGATGAGTTTTAGTGATGAAAATGGAGAAGGCACCGCTCCTGACTATTGCAGATAATGATGGTGGGACAGCAACAAGAGGAGGTTACGATAGAGTACCCATAAGGTGCAAAATAGGAGGTAACCATCTTGGTGTCAGAGCAAATGGTGAAGGAGGTTTCACTGAAGAGGCAATGTAGCAGGGACGTCACAGGCAGTGGAGAGATGGGCGTACAGGCACAAGGAGCAGTAAAGAAAGGAGGCAACCCACTGGAAAATGTTGATGCTAAAAGATTGGGATGGGTTGATTAGGAAAACAATAATGGGATACAGGGGTGGCTGATAAGGCGTCTCCAAGTAAAGGGGATTTATGGGATGATGGATAGGTGGATGCATAAGGGATGGAAAATATTGAGCAGAAATAAGAATTCAGCTTTAATACCAAGTAAATGTAATACAAGAAAGCCTATACTAGAGTTGTAGCATGAAGAATGCTCTGATACTAATCAATGCAACACCAAAATTGAACACTCAAATCCCACAAAAATTTAGACGAAATCAATGAAGCATGGGATCTCACATACAAAATCAAAGAGGATTTCGTTAGCTGAACCATAATCAAATACATTGACAAGACACCACTTCTAGAGAATTGGCCATAAACAAAAAGGACAGTTCGGTGCACAAAGCTCCTGCCAATGCGGGTCACGGAGAAGGATCTATTATATGCAGTCTTACCCTGCATTGCAAGAGGTTGTTTCTATGACTTGAACCCGTAGCCTCAAGTCACACGGCCACAACTTTACCATTGCGCCAAGACTCCCCTTTAATAGACCATAAACAAACTATGAAATAAATATCACTAATTGGAAAAGACAATAATTCCAATATATCCTTAATTAAAAGACCCCATAACAAATAAAGGTTACCCATTCACAAACCTACGAAACTAAAAGATACACTGACAGTATTTAAACACACAATTGCCGACCAAATTAAAATTCGAAATTCAAATCAATGCGTGTGTGTTTTGACATTCAATATATTAGTCATTTTCAGTGCTAATTTCAACCTTTTTTATTTTAATATTATTATGATATCTAGTGCCTAGCCTCCATCTACTGCCTATGTAAAAGTATGCAGTGGATCAATCGTCTACCACCTGAAACCAAATATTAAAATATTGAGAATTAGATAAAGCAGTGAATTCTTGGATTATTGAAATAAATTATGCAGTGGAACACTTCAAACAGAATTGGCATATCTAAGGAGCACATGATATGAGACCAACAACAAAGATTAGACAAGGACAACACTCAAACATAAAGAAGATAACATGGAACACATTTATTTGTCACTAAAACAATAAGTGTGACAAGGTCATTACCTTTGGGTACTGTGAATGGAAACTTGCAAATCCAATATCACGATTTCCAGGGACGTAATAAATTGGGATTTGGAAACCATCTTTTTCACTCAGACTGAATATATGTTCAAAACGGTTCAATGATTCTTTCCATCTGCTTTAACAAAGACTATCAACAAAACAAATAAATAACAAACCAACTATCAAAATGATTAGAACAGATAGAAACAATTAGATCATACATCTTTTTGAATTAGACAGTAATTTTTTTTTTAAATCATGTTTGAAAATTTAGTTTTTAATCTTAATAGCGTTTTATTAAGTTTTAAATTCTAATGCTTGATTAATTTATTAAATGCTTGACCTTTTCAAATTGCAAAAATATTAGATGTTTATGCTAATCTCAATAAAAATGTATTTCTATGAAATAATTCACTATGGTGCTTCCTCATTTTGTTGAATTTCTATATTCCAAAATTAGTTTTAAGATAATGTTTAGGGATAATTGCTAAATCTAGCATGAGCTGTTGAGATTTTCATAGAGCTAACACAAATTTTAAGTTTTAATAAAGTCATACATGTTCTTAATTTCATAGCATATTTTAGCTCATATACATTTTTTTTTATCCCTAATGATTGAAAATGTCAAAAACAAATGTTCTGATCCACTTGTCAAAAAAGTACAATATAATAAGCTAAGTCGAGATTGGGCTAAATTTATTGTAAATTGAAAATACATAAATAAATGTATTGAAATAATAAAAAGTCAGTTATTTCCATTGAACATCAAAACTTCATGTTAGATTAAGTAACTATTGTTATTATTTTTCAAAAATGATAGACAACGTAATTTTCAACGTGAAACTCAACATGAATAACGTGGCACTCCAATTGCAGCGATCCTCGACGGGTTCACCGTGCCCCCCAGGTTATAGTTTTGTTCGGAGCGGCGGCCGAAGGCCGTCGTCAGTGTTTAAGCAGCAATCGGACGTGTACACGAAAAGTGCCACGTCATTCACGTTGAATTTCACGCTATAATTTCACGCTCTCTATCATAGCTCATTATTTTTTGCCCCACTGACTAAGGGCCTTTAATAAACCACATTTGATCCCGGGGCTATGGTGCAGCGGTAGGGCGACTAATCGCTATCACAGGCATCCGCGGTTCGATCCCTAGCTACGGCGTATCTGCAGGAATTTTTCCTCCAAATAGGGCACGAACCCTGGGACGCTGGGCTTCTAGACCGCCCACCACGAGCGCTTCCCGATTTACCATAGTGGCCGGTGGGAAACTTCCGTGGGGCCGGGTCAGTCGACCGAGGTTGGAAAAACCTCGTTAATCATTTTTTTTAATAAACCAGATTCACTGAATCAATGTATGAATGTTGATGGAATGAAGCAGCAACAGAATATAGCAGGCAATTTTGACAATCTTTTGAACATTTACAATGCCAACTTTTATTAATTATTATTCATCATTAAAACCATGTCATGTAATATAGGTATTTGGTTCAATCTTACAACAACAACCAAGTTTTTATCTCACTAAATGGAGTCGTCTATATGGATACTCCTACACCATTGGATTTGATCCCCTACTATATCATCTATATTTAATTGAATTTTATCTTGTTTTATTGTCAACAATAAGTCTTCTTTGGTCTCCCTCTTTCTCGATTAATGTGTATTTGTTATGGTTTTATATTGTCTAACTGGGACATTTATTCGGTTCAATCTCGATTCAAAATCAAACTATTTAGACAGAATACGACTTAATCGGATCCACTTTAGTCACAAAAGCAAATGCTGAAATTTGATAATGCAGAACATGTTTTTAATGAAAGAGACAACCTGAGATGATAGAGTAATAAGGATCTATATATAGAATATAAAAGGTTAAGAGTATATTTTAAATGTCAGGATATAGATGATCTTTATCATGGAATTCAATGAATAGCCTATCTAGCAAAGAAATAGGGGTTACCTAGGGATTTTTATTTATTTTTCCTCATCATTCAATATGGTATTAAAGGAAGAGGAACTTTGGCACAATGGTAAAGTTGTTTTCGTATGACCTAGAGGTCACGGGTTCAAGTTGCAAAAACAACCTCTTGCAATGTAGGGAAAGGTTGAATACAATAAATCTAATATGGTCCAACTCTTCCGCATTGGTAGGAGTTTCGTGCACTTGGATGCCCCATTCAATATGGTATCAAAGTTCCTGTGGTTGCCACTATCTGCATCATATCATTGATAATTTGCATCTTTTTCTGTTCGATCCACATCATAGCATCATTGTCAATCCTCAACTACAAGAAGCTCAAAGTTGACATGTTTTATGCTTCCATATCACTTGCTAGATCAACATTTTATAAGCTCTCATTCCATAGCCTCATCTCTGTTTCCGCTAAATTCCTTGGCGTTGATTGGTTCTTGTTGTGGGTCTTCTTTGACCCAACCGGCCAACCCACCTTAGAGGCATTGCAAGATGTACCTAGATTTTTTTTTTATACTATTGCAGAGATCTGATCTTAGTTTAGATCTTCTTCAATCCCTATCTTGCTTCATAGACTCCTTCAGCTAAGACGCATCCCAACTCCTTAATTTTCTCTAGATTTACTCATCTTGACTCAGATGCATCTCTAGATGTAGATCTGGTCTAACATTAGTTTATCATAGTGAGCCCTTAGGATTGCCTTCATATCCAAAGAATTGTTCAATCTAAACTTAGTTATCAGGATGAGAAGAAATCCTTCTAGTACTAGACCTACTATCAGTGTACCAATTAAGGAGTATCTATGCTTAGTTCAGTTCCATGCTTCTCCAAGTGCACTGTTCTAATCCATGACATCCTTAGTTTGTGCAGGTACTAAACTATCTTGCGGGTCAAGTGTTTGGATATGGCATGCCTCTGGGTCAAATTGTTTAGATTCTAGATTCAAAGGCTTTTAAACATAGTCAGACATTTTCTTTTTATATAGTTACACCAAATCTTGTAAGTACCCCAAATTGGTTTTGATGTAGTCAACCGAGTCAGGTTAGGTCATGTTGTGTTTGATGTCGTGTCTAAGTGTGTAGGAAGTTAGGAGCACAAGAAGTCGAGCGGAAGACGCAGCAAACGAGAAGAATGACATGGGAAGTGAGTTGACGGGCTCGGTGCATCCGAGAGACGAGAAACTGGGAAAGAGTACACCGATGGAAGAGAAGAACGTACGCGACGTCTGAGAAGTAGGGGAGGAGGACTGCTTGAAGAGAAGGTTGGAGTTGGGTTCGGATGAGCTCAACTCCGGATGACCGAAGCTGGGGTATCAAAAATAAACCCGATCAGACGATCCGACCGAATCGACCCGAAAAAATCGGGTTTGAGTTGAAAATTTTGTTGGAGGGTTTCGGGTTGAAAACTTTCGAGTCGGGTTCGGGTTGATCCGAATATTAAGGTTTAGTAGGTTTTTTTTGGAGTTAATTCAAATTTTATTTTGAAAATTAAAATGTGTTTATGTATATTAATATACATATTAGTATGATAATGATAGAGTATTGAGATAAAAGTGAAGAATTATATGGAAAATAGCCAAAAAAAATCGTTTTGAATCGATTTTTTCGAGTTTTTTGGGTGGGTCGGGTTCAAGTTCGGGTTTAGGGGTTTCAGGTTGAATTCAGGTTTGGGTCGGGTTCAGGTTGGGAGTTAAAAAAAACAGTTCCAACCCGACCCGAACCCGACCTAACCCACCCAAATTGACACCCCTAACTGAAGCATCACCCAAGAGCCAATCGATTGAATGGTCAACTTAGAGTTAACCATTCCAGGTGCCTGAACCTAGTCCACTCGGACCAGCCCAAGCGCCGACCGACTGCATGGTCAACTTAGAGTTGACCATTCCAAACGTTCGGAGTCCAGCGCCCGAAATGGGCTACCACATCATCAAGAGCGATTGTCGAAGAGATCAAGTTCGGGGCCATGTCAACACAATTTAGGCGCCCAGAAGGGTTCGAACTCATTCGACGAACGTTGACGAGTGGATCACACTTGACCAAGTCCAGGCGTCCGAAAAGTGCACGTGAGCAACAACCAATTTTCCCATAGGGCTATAAATAGAACCTCTTTGAGCTTAGAATAAAACAACACTTGTACTTTTAATTCAGTATTATGTTTAGATCTCTCAAAGTTTGTAAGAGGCTACTCCGCCTTCAACGAAAAAGTTTTGATAGTGTGCTTTCATTGTCTTGGATTAGCAACCTCCCAGGTTGCAAATTAAGTAAACTCGTTGTCTCTTATTCTATTCTTTTGCATGTTATTATTGTCTAACTAATTTTGTGTCCCTCTTTTCAAGGTTTTAAAATTCGTTAGGTGCTAGTCGGGCGCCAGACCACCGCCTAGCGCTAGGCTGCCTAGGCGGGGATTAGGAGCCGCTAGGCGGATTCCACGGTATTAACATAAATGAAGATGAAGTTTATGCTAGCCGCTAGGACAGACCAACATATCCATTTTCTTATTGGACCAAAGTTTAGGGCTTATAAAACTTAAGCTCAACACAAAAAATGTTACATTTCAGTTTTTTTTAATTGGGCTTTAAATTTAAAAGCCCAAACTAAAAAAAATCATGAAAACTTGCACTATTTCCGCGGCGCTTAGACAAGTCGACTGATTAGTCGGCATCTAGCGCTACCTAATCCCGCCTAGGGTTGCCTAATCCCGCCTAGGCGCCAAGGCTGCCTAAGTTGACCGACTAGCATGTTTTCGGTACGGCTGGCTGGCGCCTAACGCCTAGGAGGCACCTAGGCGGCGCCTAGTCTGATATTTAGAACAGAGGTTAAAAGAAAGTTAGCAAGAGAATGTCGATTGTTAAATTGCAAACTATTCACCCCCTCTAGCCGGCCACACGTTACTACAATCTTGTCCTAAAATATCCCTCTAGGCCATGCTCACTCTCCTCGATAAAGGGCATTAGTTGGGTTACTCTCCCTCTATCTTTTCCACCCTTTGTTATCCATATATCCTTGAGTTTCCTTCGAGTTTGAACAAACTTACTGAATGATTGAATTACTTTGTAATGTTCATTACGACTATATTTCTATTAAAAATTCATAGATTGAATAGGTCATTGTTATAAGGCATGAATCTCAACCACTCGTGTTGTATTGAAAGTCATCTCATTATTTTATAATGAAAACTAAGATGATGTTTTGGTTCGGGGATTGCATTCTGTAAAATCAAAAGTGTTCCACGAAGAGATGTTGGAATCAATTTAGTATGCTACTAAACAGCTAAAACAATAGACTCCGATCTCTATAATATTCTTATTAGAAGCTTAATTTAACACTTGTCTAACATAATTCTTATTCTTTCTTCTAAAGGTATCAAAGCAATGCATTTAGGACTTAGAAGCTAATATTTCAGTGTTACAATGAAAAGCAGACAATTGTCTCAAATGAAAGGGATGAAAGTGAATTTTGAAGTGTTCTTGTCTTACTCTTCATCTGACAAGGAAGACCCACCATCGAATAGATCACCAAGAAATATAACAAAATCTGGTCTGAATGGCAAAATGGACAAATGGAAAGATCTTCTCATGTACAAGTCAGTGTAAAATTGAGCAGCTTCTAATGCAAGAGATTTTGGACGAAGGCCATAAGAAGTCCAGTCCACAAGCTGTTATGCAGAGAAACTTAGAATAAAAACATTTGTTGAACCATAATGATTTTTGAAAGATGGAAACACTTAGTTGAAACTTGAAAGGATGTTACGTAGAACATAGCAAAAAAAATTGATGTAATAATCTAGATTATGGAAACCATGTCTATTAGTCTTAAAATGAAATGGTACCAGATGACCAAATGATCCAATATGGCTCCAAAACAAGTCTGATACAGGTTCTCCAAGGTTATATTTGGTGCTTAGTCTTCTCACTCAAAACTGAGCAGTGTGGCTCAGTATATCGTTTAGTATACCAGTGGATTGCCAGTTTGCAAATATAGGAAGACAGGAGTGGTATCGAGGCCTTGGCCTAGGTAGGCCGTAGGCCATTTAACAGACTAAGGTAAAGTGAATATGTGCAGTCAAAGAAGAGGCATAGGCAAATGGCAAAATAGATTAACCATCAAATACAAGAGAAAAATGGGAATATACTTTAGAAAAGAAGCTATTTCTTCTAAAAGTCTGATTACAAATGCTGATGATTGAAATTTTGGTCTTCAATATCTTTCACAAATTTCCATCTTTAGTTAGATAATACATAATAAATATACTGATATAGGATCTTCTGGTAATAAAGAGTTCTTTGCCTCTTTGTTTGTGAAATAAATGATTTCCTTGTAACTTTGTAGATGCAAAAATTTTATTAGCTACGGCATCAATCTTTCTAGTTTCTTAACTTAAGGAAAATTCCATAATTCTAGTGGTCACAAAATGGACATATTGGTGCAACAAGTCTCCTATCTTGAATATACTGACAATTAGAAGCTTCTGTTCAAATAATGGCGAATAGTAGTATCTAGTCTCCCAATTTTCTAAAATAGTATTAAAAAAAGGCATAAAAAATATCAGTAATCACTTTGTATTGACCTAACTTCAGTAATCAAAATCACAATTTATGCTATCCTATTCAAAGGAGGCCACTCGCAAATTTTAATAATGCTAATGCAAACAGAGAGAAGAGTTCAAAATGAGATATCAAGTTACCTGTGGGTCTGCTAGGACAGCAACTTTAACAAAATTATAATCATTCTGCAAAGAGAACAACAACGTGTATCATCCATAATCAATTGTCAAGCAGACAGAATATTAGATGGATGGATTCTTAATACAAGGCATATAAAGAACAAGGAAAGAGCAATGACCAAAGAGAACCATTCAACTATTAAGATATGATTGTGTTCAGTTATTAACTTATGGCTGTGTAGTGACCCCAAATATTCACATATCAGTGATGACTTCAGTATCTTTCTTCTTTCCTTTTACCTTCAATAGCCTATAATTACAATACTACAAGAAATAGCATCCTTCATGATGACATTATCGTAAAACATAATAACCGATGCAAGGTTGACACACGTTTGATTAAAGGAAGAATAGAATAGCAAGCTTTTATGCCCATAATGAATGAAGCAACAACAATTGCACTCTCTGAGGCTTATAGAAAGGACATGAAGGCCACAATCAAAGGGACTTTTCTAGATCCTACCTACTTACGCTTTTCTCTGATTCTAATTGTAGCATCTTTTCTTAAGGGAACAACATGGATTGATCCAATTTAGGTGGATGGAACCAATGAAGGATGGAATGGAATAGCTTGGAACAAACTACAAGAACCTCATCTTGAAGAGGCGCTCTGTATATAATAAAACTGCCTCAGATTAGAGGGGAAGAGCTAAAACAAACCGGAAGCACTTCATTCAAACTACTCCAAACACTAGTAGACAGGCACTTGAGATGGAGAGCCTTTCCCTCTTCTTTCCTTCGGTCTGAATCCACAGAGAGTTTTGGCTCCGATTTTGTTTTACAAAGTCCACTATCTGATTGTAATATGATCATAATGCTACTTGTTAATTCCAGTGGTTTCCTAGCCTAACAGTTATGCCAGTTGTCTCCCTTGTTTATTTTACATTACCTATTTACCTAAGAGAATATTCTATATGATTATAGCATGCCAGTAGATATCACAAATCAGCATAGGCTGGGATTAGTACTAAAGTGAAATTCCGCCTTCCTCTTCGTTGCTAAAGCCTGCACCACTAGAATGAGTTCCAAAACTGCTAACTGAAACCAGATCGAGAAATCGAAGAATAGTAGCATAACTGGAGGTCTTACCCAGGAAGTAATCAAAATCAAAAGCAGATCCAAGAATTCAACAAATAACCCACGCTATCGCGCGCTCATTTTCTCGCCCAACAAGCATATTCTACTAACGATCGATCAATGATGAAATCAGTAGGAACAAAGAGAGATCTACGGAGAATCATACCGAAGAGGGGGAAGAAGGACGGAGATGAGGCCAGGAGCAGGTCCAGTTGGGGGTCCAATAGGCGACCATCTCGCCGTAGAGGAGAGTGACGATCCACAAGCAGCAGAGGAAGACAGTCAAGCGCGTAAGGCTCTGCATCGCATCACCCCCGGGGAAGGAGAGAGGGCGAAGGACGCAAGGTAATCGAGGCGCAGCTCCGGCCGCCCGAGGGCAAAGGCTCGCCCAACGGATCGGATGGAGGAAGCCGGTTGGTGACGGTGATCTGAGGACTTTCACTGCGTTTGGAAACGAGATGGAATTGAATTAAAGTAATTGAATTGATAGAATTCTTATGTTTAAAATTTAGCCAGTAAATAAAAAAATTCAACTCAATTCTTTTTTATTTGGAATGAATTTAAAAATAAATAAATTAAATTTAATTANAGAATCTTGGCTTTGGCATCGGAGGTTGGCTCATGTGAACATGAAGAACACCCAGAAACTGGCCAACAAGGGACTTGTATGAGGCTTACCGAGCATCAAGTATGAAAAAGAAAAATTATGTGATGCATGTCAAATGGGTAAGCAAACAAAAGCGTCTCATAAAGGTAAAAGCGCTGTAAGTACTTCTACTGCTTTAGATTTATTGCATATGGACTTGTTTGATTGCAGTACCATAGTTTCATTGAATGGTAGTAGATATTATTTTGTGATTGTTGATGATTATACTAGATATACATAGACTTATTTCCTAAAACATAAGGACCAAACCTTAGACATTTTTATTTCTTTTTGTAGAAGAACTGAAAATGAAAAATCTACAACAATCAAAATCATTAGGAATGATCATGGAGGTGAATTTCAAAACCATAGGTTTTTAGAATTTTGTCAAGAGAAAGGATATAGACATGAATTCTCTACTCCTAGAACACCATAGCAAAATGGTGCTATAGAGAGGAAGAACCGAGCCCTACAAGAGGCTGCACGAAGCATGCTTAATGAGTACTCCTTACCGAGCTACTTATGGGCTGAAGTTGTAAACACAGCTTGCTATGTGCAAAATCGAGTCCTTATCCATAGGTTTTTAGGAAAGACTCCACATGAACTTTGGTTTGGAAGACCGCCTACAGTTAGACATCTCCGGGTGTTTGGGTGTAAGGTGTTCATTATAAACACCAAGGATCATCTTAGAAAGTTCACAACAAAAGCTGATGAAGGGATACTTGTCGAGTATTCCCTTGTCAGCAAAGCTTACCGAGTCTACAACAAGAAGTCTAAGTTAGTTGAAGAATCTTCTGATGTTGTATTTGAGGAGACCCCAAAAGTGATTGATCATACAGGAGATGTAGAAGGAGTTCAGTTCGAACTTAGGAGATTAGGATTGGATGAAAGTCCAAGTATTGGAGGTGTTACGGATGAGTCTAATGATGGTGAGCCTAGACTACATGGAGCACAGCCTGACCCTGAGTCTGAGCCTGTGTCTAGTGAAACCATCCAAGAATCACCTCCAACACCAAGACAAACTAGGTTAGCCTCTAGTCATCCCCAAGAGCAAATTGTTGGAGATATTCATCATGGGGTCAGAACTAGATCATTCTTTAGGAATGAGGCTAATAAGGTCGCCTTAATTTCTGAAATTGAACCTAGAGTAGTTGACGAGGCATTACATGATCCCGATTGGATTATTGCTATGTAAGATGAGTTAAGTCAATTTGAGAGAAGTCAAGTTTGGGACTTAGTTCCTAGACTTAAGAAGACCACAATTATTGGAACTAAATGGGTCTTCAAGATTAAATTGAACCATAAGGGAGAAATCGTAAGAAATAAGGCACACTTAGTAGCCAAGGGCTATAGTCAAGTTGAAGGCCTTGATTACGATGAGACATATGCTCCCGTGGCACGATTGGAGTCCATTCGATTGATGCTTGCATTTACAGCACATAGAGGTTTCAAAATCTATCAAATGGATGTGAAGTCGGCCTTCTTAAATGGTTTTATTAAAGAAGAGGTCTATGTTGAACAACCACCGGGGTTTGAAAATTCTGAATTTTCAAACCACGTATTTAAGCTAAAGAAGGCTCTTTATGGGCTAAAACAAGCACCTCGTGCTTGGTATGAGCGGTTGTCAACATTTTTGATTGAAAAAGGCTTCGTGAGAGGTCAAATAGACCCTACACTATTCCTACGTAGAGATGGTGAAAATATTTTTGTAGCCCAAGTATATGTCGATGACATAATTTGTGGCTCCAACAATAAGGGCTATTTGAATGAGTTCATTGAGCACATGGAGAGTGAGTTTGAGATGAGTCTAGTGGAGAATTGACTTTCTTCCTTGGACTTGAAATCAAACAAACAAGAGAAAGAATTCATGTGCATCAATCCAAATACACTCAAGAGATGCTCAAGAAATTTAATATGAGTGACTCAAAGGAGGTAACCACTCCCATGGCGACTAACACGCGATTAGATAATGATGAGAGTGGGAAGCCAGTTGATTTGACCCAATATAGAAGCATGATTGGTAGTCTGCTATATCTCACAGCGAGTCACCCAGACATTCTTTTTGCTGTGGGTATGTGCGCTAGGTATCAAGTATGTGCCAAGAAATCTCATTTAATTGTTGTTAAAAGGATTTTGAGATACTTTAAGGGCACTATTGGAGTTGGTCTATGATACCCCCATATAGAGTCTTTTGATTTGATAGGCTATACCAATTCCGACTATGCTAGGTGCAAGTTGGATCGGAAAAGCACAAGTGAGGGTTGCCAATTCTTAGGATCATCTTTGGTGAGTTGGTCAAGTCGGAAGCAACATTATGTTGCTCTCTCCAGGACCGAGGCAGAGTATATTGTCATAGGGGAGAGTGTATCACAATTGTTATGGATGATACACACCTTAGAGGATTATAGATTATCTTACAAGGGTGTGCAAGTGTTGTGTGACAACATAAGCACCATAAACCTTACAAAAAATTCAGTCCACCATTCAAGGACCAAACACATTGAAGTGTGTCATCACTTCATTAGAGATTATGTTGCTAGAGGAGATATTGTACTCTCACATGTTGAGTCAAAGTCTAATCTAGCAGACATTTTCACTAAACCACTCCCCGAAAGTGAATTTAGCTTTTTAAGGAGGGAGTTGGGGATGTGCCGTGCACAATAGGATCATGGTAAAAACCCTTCATGGTCATTCCTAATTGCTGGGCAACTTGGGGACATCTCACACAAACTATAAGATCTAACAAAATGTTTTTGTATTGCTAGAAATGGGGTGAGATGTTAGGATCAACCAAATTATTCAAAATATATTATGCATCCATTGAATAATGAGGTTGAAGAGATAATGATCATTAATTTGACAAAGTATGGGGAAAACCAATGCATAATACATGTGTATTTGGTTCCAAGAACATACTTGGACATTTCAATCAAGTAAAATTGGTTAGAGCAATATTTTTGATACAAACTTGTTTTGGGATTTTAAATCCATAAGTAAATGACCTTCCACTTGACTCATGGTGTGGAGGAATAAATTTTGGTTAAGGGAACACCTTTAGGATCAAAGAAATTAAATTCTTAGTGTATTAGAATGGTTGTTGGAAAGAAAAAAAATAAAAAGGGGTGTTTGAAACGATTTCAGGAGTTTTTGGAACGTATCAGAGTTTTAGAAACTTATCTGAAATCTGATCGGTGCACCGACCGATCCAATACATTTTTGTATGGCACAGAATCGCGTGTGATCGGTCCATAGATCGATAAGGAATCACCCTGATCGGTCATGGTGACCGATCATGAATCGGTTTGATTAGTCCACAGACCGATCAGAACTATTTCTGTATCGAATAGAAACAAATCTGATCGGTCCACAGACCGATCAGGATACTCCCTAATCGATCAAGGAGACCGATTACGACTCTTCGTGATCGTTCAAGATGACCGATCAGGACTCTCTCTGATCGATCAGGCTACTTCCTGATCGGTTCGGATACTATTTGATCGGATCGATCATCCGATCCAATACATTAAATCAAGTTGGTGGATCAGTCCACCAATCGCATTAACCCTCTTTTCCCATAACCCTCTTCCAACCCTGGCCGCCGACCTTCTTCTCCACTGCATCCTCTTCTTCCTTCTCCATCGAGACTTCTTCTCCTTCCTGTCTCTCCAGCGCTTCCTACGAGTTTCTCGTGCGATTGTACTGTGAAGTTCTTCCTCAACCAACGACAACATGCCACCCAAGTAATATTTTTGACTAATCTCAATCTTCGTCTCATTTATAACCTGTTAGTAATACATGTGTTATTTTGGATTTACTAACCGTTTTTGTTGTTGTGCCGTGACCTTCACCCCTAATCCAACTTGTGTTTCTCCAATCTCTATTAGGAAATCCTCAAAATCTAAGGTTGGTGAGGGTACCTCCAAATCAAAATCGCCTTCCAAATCTAAACCTTCCCACCAATCCTCTCGACCTCAGCCTTCTTCAAGTCAGAGATTTCCTAACGCTTCATTCGAACAAGCCTATCAAAATCGAACCTTTAAGCTACTTCCGTGTCGATCGGTTGACAAATCATATGTTTATGATTACTGCCCATCTGTGAGACAGATAATTGAATTCTACAACCTTGAGTCACTTGTTTTTCTCGAACGGAACATCAATACTGACTTGGTTTCTGAGTTTTATAACAATCTCCAAGGTGATGCCGGTATGGGGTGTACAACTCGAGTGGCCAAGACTAATCTGGATTTCACTTACCCTATTTTTTCTGAGTATCTAGCCTGTCGTCGATCAACAAACTCCTATCCCATATACCCTACTCTTCCAGATCCTTTACCGCCTCCATCTGAAGGTGTCACTTCTGATTCTATATATGAGTACTTTTTCGGACATCCCCGACCTAATGGGCTTGATGAACTTGCTAGTGAGTTTCCTACCTTCACTGCTCTTCGTCTCTCTGCTGCTGATTATGTCTTGTTCAAGATCATCAGCAATTGCCTCTTACCTATCACTTCCAAACCCCTAGCTGAGATCCGTCCCTACCACTGTTTGATGTTATACGAGATGCATTGCCACCTTGATTTTGATATCATGGCGAGCATTTTCTACTCCATTAATTCCTATAATGAGCCCGGGCGTCGTACAGTGTATATGCCTTTTGCCCTCATCATCACTGACTAGCTCGAGTTAGTTGGTATTGATGTGTCAAAAGGAAGGTCTGTGCCGATGGTTAAGCAAGACTGTCGACTTGGAAAACGTGTGTTTTCCATGTCTGGAATCATTACTGATTTTTGAGGGATACGGTGGAAGGACAACAGGGGACTTGGGGAGTTACCACGGGCATAACCTGTTCAGGTTGCTGCTGGTCCCGCTGGATATGGTGCGCTCGCAGCGGAGGATGATGACGAGGCAGAGCCTGATCTACGATGGCAGATAGCTGAGCTTGAGCAGACCATGGATCATAGATTTCATATGTTAAAGCTCGAGCAGCAGGCGATGCAGTCTGATATCTCTATGATACCTTGTGTACAGCAGGAGATGCGTGTCGATCAGCAGGGGATGTTTGGTGAGCTGTACTCGTGGATGGCAGGCTATCCATCCCCGTAGACCTTTCCTGGGTATCAGCCATCGAGCAGCACGGCTCCGGGGAGTTTTATGCCTTCTACTAACACTGATATACCTGCATTTGATCCGATGCAGTTTGATGTCCCACATGCTCCCGATGATCATGACTGATGTACCTTTGATGTCGGCTTTGACTTATGAATGTTTGTTGATATTTTCTTCTGACTATGTGTCTGATGTCATTATGCTATGCTTGTTTCAATTTTTATTTCAGTCATCAGCTATATTTTGTTTTTACTCCTTACTCCATTACATAGTGTCATATGATGCATATATGTATTTTGCCATGATATATTTCTGTTATATGCCTTTCATATGCCATTCAAATATTACTCTTCATTTCTTTTGGTTTTGGGGAGAGACCCGTGTTTTAAGGGGGAGATTTTGAACATAATAACTAGTCTACACCCTTTTCGGTGTTTGACAAAAGGGGAGAGGATGATTAGTTAAGTTTAGGATTTGTTTTCTTTACCTGTTAAGTAACTTAACTATTGTAGGGGGAGGATTCTGATTCCCTTGCAATAATAAACTTGACTCTTATTTTCACCTAATACCTAAACTAAAATCGTGTTGTCAAACAACAAAAAGGGAGACATTGTTGATGCTGTTTGACCTGATTGTTGTTTTGATGTTGACACCAATTTAAGTTCGGTTGAGTGAGAATTGAGATCAGATAGTTAAGTTCGGATTAAGTGTTCTAGTCATAGAAGGCTCGGTAACTCGTTCTCTGGACCAAGATGAGTCGGAGAGAGCTCAGTAGCTCGTTCTCCGGACTCTGGTCAGAGAGGGCTCGGTCGCTGGTTCTCTGGACTGGGATGTGTCAGAGAGGGCTCGGTAGCTCATCCTTCGGACTCTGGTCAGAGAGGGCTCAGTAGCTCGTTCTTTGGACCGGGATGAGTCAGAGAGGGCTCGGTAGCTCGTTCTTTGGACTCTGGTCAAAGAGGGCTCGGTAGCTCGTTCTCTGGACTGGGATGAGTCGGAGAGGGCTCGGTAGCTTGTTCTCCAGACTTTGGTCAGAGAGGGCTCGGTGGCTCGTTCTCTCGATCGGGATGAGTCGGAAAGGGCTCGGTAGCTCATTCTCTAGACTCTAGTCAGAGAAGGCTCGGTAGATTGTTCTCTGGACCGGGATGAATCGAAGAGGGCTCGGTAGCTCGTTCTCGGGATCAGACTGAGTCAGAAAGGGCAAGGGAGCCTGTTCTCTGGACTCAGGGTCCAACTTGAGTTAGTCATGGTCAGAATTGGCCATGAATTAATCAGATGACCAGAGCAAAGTTGGCTGGATCGGTTAGTGCGACCGATCAGAACAGACCTAGAACGATCAGGATGGATCCTGATCAGTCAGGCACTTGCCTGATCGGTCACCATGACCGATCAGGTACTTCCCTGATCGGTCACCTTGACCGATCAGGTGCTTTGACTGAAAATTCCATTGAGTTTAGGGATCGGTCTGGTGACCGATCCCTTGGTCTCTGATCGGTCAGTGAGATAGATCAGAACATCACTGGACCAATCAGGATAGAGTCTGATTGGTTAGGTGGTTGTCTGATCGGTCAAGGTGACCGATCAACACCTCTGAACTTTAATTCAAATTATTGTCAGCGCAGTTCTGATTTCTGATTTGCATCGCTAATGAATCTGTAAGTGTGTAGAAAACACAGAGCTTTGAAATTCAAATGAAGGAGCAAGATGAAGGGTCAAGGGCGACTTTCCATGGTGCTATTTTGTTTGATTCACATTTGCATGTTTCAACGACACCTGACCTGAAGCTTCAGCTGAAGAGGATGACTTCAATATGCTGAGAGCTCAGAAGGGGTCAGTGGGTGAAGACGCCTGTATGTGTGCAGAAGAAAGGCTTAAGAAGAAGAAGTTGGCGAAGCAGAGGAACACAACGAACAACAAAGAACGATGATTAGAAAATCTGCCAAGGGTTTTGCTGTTGAGTTGTTGGTGTTCTCTGCATTTTTTCTTCTTGCTTGATCTTTCTGCTTACTACTGGTGCTTGTGCTTACTTCCTTCTCTAGTCTCTTGTGCTTCACTTGATATACTTCTGAGACATTTGTGAAGAGATTACTCCACTGAGAAGGAGGAAGTTTTTAGATGAATTCATTCCGGGGCCTGATCTGCCGAAGATCAAGGGATCACCCACCTCACGGGCACGCCAAGGAGTAGGGGCAAGTTATCCCCGAACCTTGTAAACACTGTGTTAGTCTCTGTTTTAGTTTCTTTCTGCTTTGTTTGTTTTCCGCTACTAATCTGATTGTAGGAAGAAGCGAGTTTTGGTGGGTGGCTATTCACACCCCCCTCTCTAGGCATCCCAAGATCCTAACATCCATGACATAAATTAATTATCTTATTAATTAACAAATAATTAATCTACGATAATTAATTATCAACATGCAATGATAGAAAAATCAAAGAAAGAAAGTAATATGAAAACAAGAGGAGCTAGGGAGAGTTATACCTCGCCTTTTATCTCGCAGTCTTCTACCTTATGACCCTCCCCTCTCGGATGTTGTGTGGGCGACAATCTACCGAGACCCGAGTCATCGAAGGCCTCGAATTAATCACCTTTCTTCTTCCTCTCTCTTGCACCAAAAACCCTAATCTAGGGTTCACCTGTCGGCCACCTTACCACCTCCCCTCCTTGCGCCGCCGGCTACCTCGAGCTCCCAAGGTCCGCCGGCCGAAAGTTAGCTCCGGGAAGAAGATGACGAAGAAGAAGAACCGGAAGAAGATGAGAGTGCACCCTCTTCTTCTTCCCCAAAACCACCGCAACCTTCCTCATCGTTGGTGCCGAAAAAGGAACTCCCCTGCTGCTGGCTCGCCTCGTACTGCTCCTTGGATGTTCTCGGTGAAGAGGAGATGAAGTGTAGACGAGAACCCAAAGAAGAAAGCTCTCCTTCAATCCTCACCACTTTCTTCTTCTCCTTCCTTCACCGCCGCCGACCACATTTAGCCAAGGAAGAGAATTCTCCACCGCCATCACCCTTGCTCCTTGCTACTGCCGCGCGCCACACGGGAGGTGTAAGATATGTATACTAAAAGATATGAATTTCTTTATATGAACATCTTTATTATGAAAAGAGAATCACAACTACACTAGGTTCCTGTTTACATTAGTACATGCACGAAGTCCAATTACTTTACATTGTAGATATCATGGTGTGTTGTGTCACACGGAAGATCATGTTATCGGTTCCTTGCTTAGTATAAATAAGAGGCTCACAACCGAGATGGAATTGGACAACCCATCAGAATGGTTGTATTGTAATTAGGTGTGGTTGGTCTTGACCATAGAATTACACTAGTGTGCTTTGACTACATTGAGTAGGACCAAAACCCGAGGTTATCCAATTTGTACTGACTCGATAATTGGATAGGACCTCAGTTTATATTATGGAGTATGATCCCTTAATCCCGAAATAATAATGGGCATATATTATTAATTATTATTTCTTTGAATTACTAATGGGCGAGATCTATTCTGTTAGATCGATAGGCCCGGTAAGTTGGGAGATAATATTAATAATATGATGTTTCGTTGATTATTGACAGAATCCGTGTCCTGGTTAGTCGGGATGATGATGCCCCCTTGATGAGCTCAAAAGGTTCATCGTGCTAAACCTTGTAGGTGTATTTGATCCGGCATGATGATAAGGTTGAGTGGTACTAATCAAGGATCCAGAAGTTAATTTTTAATTAACGGGTATTCGAGATCATAAACACGGGAGATGGACGACTCGTAATATGTGGAGCCCATATGAAAATATGGGGGTTGGTGAGGAAGTTCAATTAAGATCCTTTAGTGGAATGGATCTTAATTAATGAATCGGGTTTAGATCCATTAGTGGGCTAAGATCCAACTCCTCCTCTTTGTCCCTACCTTAGCTCTATAAATACCCTACGAGATCAAGAAACCAAGATAATAATCCAAGAGATTACTCCCAAGGCTTTTTCTCTCTCTCTCTCTCTTCCTCCTCTTCTCCTCTAGGGTTTGGCCGGCGGTAAGGGAAGGAGAAAACTCTCCTTCTCTTTTCTTCTTCTCGTCTCTATCTCCACTCGACCAAGATACACGGGAAGAAGGTAGGGACTTTCCCTACCTTCTGTGGTGGTCGGCAGCGAAGGAGAGAGGGGCGGCGGCCAAAGAGAGGCGGCGCAAGAGGTGGTGCGGCGGCGCCGCAAGGTGAGGGATAGGAGAGAGTTTTCGGCCAGTTGGGAGAGGAAGAAGGAGTTCTATCTCCTTCTTCATCTTCTTCTCCTTCCTCTCAAGGTGAGCAGTCGACTTAGAGGCCCTTGGGCTGCTCTGGAGGTCGGCGGTGCAAAGGGAGAGGCGGCAAGGAGTTTGCGGCCGGAAAACCCTAGAAGGCTAGGGTTTGGTTTTCAGCCAAGGCAAGAAGAAGATTTTTTTAAGAGCTCTTGGTGATCTCGGTTCACGGTTGATCATCGCCGACATGACATCCATGAAGCGAGGGACATAAGGTAGAAGATCGCGAGGTGATCAGAAAGGTATAATTCTTTCCAAGCTCCGTTAATTACCCTTATGTCAATACATGTGCTTGTTGTGTTTGGCTCATCATTTTATGTTTGTTAATTCATTATTTTGATTCCGAATCATGATGAATAATTTATTAACTAGACCTCGACCATAAACACAAAAGCCGACGGTCAACTCGTCGCCTTTTCTATGGTCGAACGGTCGAGCAAATCACAAGGCCGATTTTGGTAATTGGCCAAGTTGTGATTTGGATCGTTCGATACGGCACGAGACGGTCAATGGGAAACGGGTCTTCATTCGGATTAATTTTTAATCTGTAGACATGGAGAGGTTTCTTGGATCGACCAGGTATTCGCTATGGAAACCCACCAAGCCATACCCAACAATTGGTATAAAAGCTGAGGTTTCCGGCTTTGTGTGTTTAGGATTGGTTAATTTTTGCATTTTCATACATTTTATTTTGCTGGATGATGCGTGGATGTGCGTAGGCTAACATTGTATTGCAGGCACGAGATTCCAACTTCATGGCCAAATATGTGTTGTGTGATTGATTTGCAAATTTTTATAATTAATTATTCCTCGGGGTTGATGAGGCTAGGTATTTAATTTTTGTAATTAAATACGGCACATGTTTAGCCGAGTTTTTATTTACAGTTGATCTAGATTTCATGTACACTCTTTCGAGGAGTATAGGATCGATGATGTAAATAATAATCTATTCATTTCGGCTCGGAGATCCCTCAAGGTAGCTTGCGCAGAAGGAAGGGAGGAGCGGACGAAGTGACGACACGACTGGAGGCGCATTAGAGACCAATGTTGGTGCAGAATGCACCCAAGTCAAACCTGTGTTTTGATAATGGCAACATAGGTCAAAAGGTTAAGTCCTTCTTGTTTTCTAACAAGTTAATCTAGTGTGCAGTGAAAGCCCTAGCGAAGGACTGCTAGGCACTGGCGAAGGAATGCCAGGGCAACAAGCCCTAGCAAAGGACTGCTAGGCACTGGCGAAGGAATGCCAGAGTCAAAAGACCTAGCGAAGGACTGCTAGGCACTGGCGAAGGAATGCCAGAGTCAAAAGACCTAGCGAAGGACTGCTAGGCACCGAGCGAAGGACAGCTCGGCATCCAAGCCCTGACAAAGGACCGTCAGGCAAAAGTCCAACCAAAGGAGCGGTTGGCATCAGGTAAATTCTCCCAAGAGGAGCAGGTGAGGACGCGTTCCCCGTCGAGGGAACAGTAAGCGTCGGTTCGACCTAGGACTCCATTTTGAAGACCAAAGTCAGAACCAAGACAGCTAAGGCTGTATAAAATAAATAATTAATTATGTTATTGTGTTTTGGACTAACCCTGGATGCAGGACCGAAGGAACGTGTGTCTGCAACTCAGAGAGCCTCAAAGGAGTGAGGCAGCAGCTGAGTAAGGTGCCCTGAGTGTCCAGGGCGCCCTAAAGGTGAACCAAAACCAAGCGAAGTAAAAAGGGCTTCAGCTGCTTACTGGGCAAGGCGCCCTCAGCAGCGAAGGCTCCCTGGTCAGCGAAGGCGCCCTCAGCAGCCAAGGCGCCTCCAGCCCAAGACTGCGAAGCTCCAGCCCTATCCAGCCGAGAAGACCGCTTCAACCAAGGCGCCCTCAGCGACCAGGGCGCCCCAGAGGTCAAACTTAATCCCTGTTCGAGCGGGATAGAAGTTGACCGAGCGAAGTGTGGATCGGCTGACACGTGGCAGGGCACCCCCGACGTCCAGGGCGCCCTAGGTGCTATAAATAGCACCCCTCGACCCCAAGCTTCACATCAACTTCGCTCTAAAGCTTCCACGCTCTTCTACGCTCGTGCCTTGCTCCAGAAACGCCTCACCTTGAGCCGACGATGTCCCGTTGCCCCGAAAAGAGTCGATACACTCCGGACGTCGGTAACGAAGAGCTTAATATTTTATTATTATTTTATTGCACTCTCTTTGTAATTGAAATTATTGTAACCTCTTTGCGCGAATATAGAATTGCCCAAAGTAAACGGTCAACGACCGTGGGCCTTGGAGTAGGAGTCGACACAGGCTCCGAACCAAGTAAAAACCACTGTGTCTTTGTGCTGTATCTCGTATTTTTATTTCCGCTGTGCACTTACTCTTAGCTTTCCGAAAAAGAACGATTACCGATATTCACCCCCCCTCTATCGGTTTTTCACGATCCAACAAGTGGTATCAGAGGGGGGAAGTTGAAACCTGGTGCAACCACCAGTTTGAAATTTTTTTTCGGATTTCTTTTTAATTTTATCATTCTATTTTCTTTATCTTACGAATTTTTCGATAAAAATTTCATTCGTTTTTTTTGCAAGGTTGGTACACCCCTTGTCTTTAATTTATCCAGCACTGCTAATCCAAGACCAAGTCTTGGCAAATTTCTTTTTAGCTTTCTTTTTCAGTCTAAATGGCCATGCAAGAGGGATTCAGCACCGCAAGACCTCCACTCTTCAGTGGAGAAGACTTTTCCTACTGGAAAAGCCGCATGGAGGTCCACCTGAAAACTCAGGTGGACATGTGGATCATTATCCAGTCCGGTCTGGAGATCCCCCGAAACGCTGATGGACTTCCTCAGAACTACTCCGAATGGGACAACTCCCTTAAACGCAAGATAGAAGCCGACGCAAAAGTGACACAAACCCTACAATGCGGGCTGACAAAGGAAGAGCTGAACCGTGTGGGCCCCTTCAATAGTGCAAAGGAGCTATGGACAAAACTGATCGAGCTGCACGAAGGGACTTCAGATACTCAGATCAGCAAGCGGGATCTGCTACTAAACAAATTATACACTATCAAGATGGTAGACAACGAATCAGCAGCCCAACTCCACGCACGTATCCAAGAGGTAATGAACGGTCTTCACACAATAGGTCACAAGGTCGAAAATCGTGACCTAATAAGGTATGCTCTAAACGCCTTCCCTAGAAACACCTTGTGGGCATCTATGGTAGATGCATACAAGGTCTCTAGGGATCTTTCTAAAATAAAATTAGACGAATTATTTTCTGAACTAGAACTGCACGAACAAACTAACACCAATATGGTTGAGAAAGGTATTGCTTTTCTTGCAGGCAAGACTAGAAGAACAACGAAGAAGAAGCCTGAACCTGAAACCGAATCTAACTCAGACTCAGATTCAGAAGAAGAAGAAAGAGATCAAACTAAGCTGGTCCGGCTCGCTCGAAGCTACTACAATTAGCTGAAGAACCGAACCAACAAACGAAAAACCGGCCGAAGAAAGGACGAACCAACTGAACCAGCAAACAAGCCCAATGTGACCTGCTATGAGTGCAAGAAAAAGGGCCACTACAAGTCAGAGTGCCCTAACCTAAAGGAGACTAAAAAGCCGAGAAGAAAGAAGGCACTGCAAGCAACCTGGGACGAGTCTTCCTCAGAAGAAGAAGAAGAGACACCCCAGTCCAACCTCCTAGCTCTGACCGCCTCAGATAAAGTCGAGACAGAATCAGAATCATAACAAGAGGACGACGAGCTGACCTTCACAGAAGACGGAGAAATTAAGGTAACTGGTTTTAATAGATTACAGTTAACTGAATTGATTTCTTTTCTTTCTCGAGATTTGGCAAAAGCCAAACTCCGGGTCGAAACCCTCCGACAGGAAGTAAAACTCCTGAAAGAGGAAGCTGACTCTAAACCCTTAACCGAGAAGGTCCAGGAAGGAACTCCTACTCAAGTTGAAAAACTTGAAAAGGAGAACTCCTCCCTGAAAACTCAGGTTAAGGATTATAGAACAGCTTTAGAATGATTTACATCTGGTTCCAAGGGTCTTGACATGATCCTTGGAAAATAGAAATCAGTTCTAAATCGATCCGGACTTGGCTACCGAACCAAATCCCGACAAAGATCATATTTGACTGTACTGAATCAGTCCAGAGGAAAAATTCAGGCATGAGTACCTAAACTGTGCCTGAACCAACCTACTAGATCAAATCAGTATTGGATCCCCAAGGACAAGATTCACATCTTGCCTAACCATCACCGTGGCTTTAGTCCAGGGGGAGCCAAACTGAAAACTATCTTTATTATTAGATAAACTTGTCATTCTTGATTTAAATTGCTTGATTGATTGGTTATTTATTTTTCTGCAATATACCATGCTTAGACTTAGGTTAGTTAAGGACTGAACAAACTTAGCTGAAATTTGACAACATAGTATTGGGTAGAGGTGAGATGATAGTACGTTGGGGAAACCAATTCTAATAAGATCAAGTTCACTTGGTCTCTTTAGACTGGTGAAACCAGCCGAAGCTACCGATCCAAAACCCAAACTAGTTAGACCAGAAATTTTTCAAAAAATAATTTTAAAAATGAAATCTCATTAAAAGGCTTTGTCAAGGAAAGGGTGGATGATCCCATAAGGCTTCGGCCAAAGAAGGTCTAGTGCCTCGCCAAGACTTGGAAGCCAATTTTTGAAATTTAAATTCAAATTAATTTTTGTCAAATTCGAATCTAACACAAAATTTCAGTTATTTGTAGATTTAAACTTCTGTCAAAATTTATGGGTTTCAAAATTAATTGAGTTTTTAAAATTTAATTGCTTTCAAAATTAATCAATCTTTTCAAAACAACTTTTAATCATCAAAACCTGTCTCACAAAACCTATAAGGTTAACGTGATTGAAAACCCTAGATTCGGGTGAGACAGTAAAATTAAGACTAAATTATGACTCCTTTAAATACCTGTGTTGCAGTAAAGTTCTATATTTCAAACCATGGTCAACATAGTCAAACCACGGTCAATATAGTCAAACCATGGTCAACATAAGTCAAACCACGGTCAAATCAGGTCAAGTCTGGTCAAATACACTCCCTTAGAGTTCAAAGCTAGTCCTTAGGGCGCCCAAATCCGTGTGGGCGCCCCAAGGCTGGTCAAAAAGTACCTCTGCCACTGCACGCTGACCAGGGCGCCCTGGAGCTTCAGGGCGCCTTGGCATACCCCTTTGTTGGTCAAAAGCTGCCAAAAGGCAGCTGCAGCTCTGGGTGGAGGCGCCCTCTCCAGTCAAGGCGCCCTCCCACAGTCCTTTCACGGCAGAAAGCTGCCGAAAGGTAACTGCAGGCCTGGTCAAGGCGCCCTCGCTGGTAAGGGCGCCCTCACCAGTCGAGGCGCCCTCCCGGGGAAGGGCGCCCAAACTGCCTATAAAAAGGGGCTCCCTTCCCCTTCTTCTCTTCACACCCAAAACACTTCTCCTCCTCAACTATCTACCTTCCAAGAGACCTTGCAACCCTCTCAAGCTCTCAAGCCCTCATCTTCAACAATGCCTCCCCGAGCAAACCGGTATAATTTATTGTTTTTGTTAATTTCTTTTCAATTTTGTATTAAATGCACACTCTCTTTAAGTATACATTCCTTCTCTTAGAAGACATCGACCTAATCAGGCAGAACCCGGTACTCAACCTAGTCCTGATCCTAGGT
This sequence comes from Boesenbergia rotunda, assembly GCA_024364735.1. Classification (NCBI taxonomy): domain Eukaryota; kingdom Viridiplantae; phylum Streptophyta; class Magnoliopsida; order Zingiberales; family Zingiberaceae; genus Boesenbergia; species Boesenbergia rotunda. The sequence goes on along the minus strand of JAGFNQ010005853.1, from coordinate 354,803 downwards.
TTCCCAATTTAGAATTGTGTAACAAGTTCGCTCGTACCACCTATAAACCAATCAAAATGAGCTACTTGAATAGGCTATTCTTCACCCAATCCTGTCCCCTAGCTATGAACGTTATAAACCACTACCAACTAGACAATCTCGTATTCTGCACTCACCCAATCAATACTTCCTTATGTGCAGAATTTTACAATAATATCATTAGACAGGATAATCTCATGTTCTCCACCATGGTTCAAGGTATTCCCTTAACCATCACACCAACCTTACTGAACCGATTTCTAGGACTACGACCTTCGCAGTCCATCTTCTGTTGTTATCCTCCTAGGGAGCCTCCCTTTGATGCTCCCTATTCTCACATCACCTTAGATACATTACACTCGTACTTCTTTAGGCAACCAGTGGCCAGACGATTCCAGTCAGTCGACTTAGAGGTTCAGGACTATGCCCTATACAGGGTCTTAGTCCGATGTATTCTGCCATTATCCACCAGGGACGTCACCACTATGCGACCATTCCATACCTTTCTCCTGTACGCCCTGATTCACCAGCTAGATATTGATATAGGGGTTCATATGTTTCACACTATCCTACACGCATCCAGTGTGACCACGCAAGGGTGGGTACGCACACCCTACTGCCACATTGTCACATCCCTATTACATTACCATGGTAGGAACATTACCGAGGGAGAAATGGCCGATCTAACCGACTACGATGAAATAGGCTATAGAAACTTCGCCCTAGTAGGTATAGAGGTGTCCGGTACCGGGGTCCTGTCCTGGAGACGTCGGAGAGCAGCTCCCCAGATCGATTCGGACGAGGAAGTCGAGTACGATGTCGCAGATGTAGCAGCAGAAGCCCGAGCCCATATAGACGAGCCCTCTCCACCGACACTCTACGAGAGAGTGACCCGTATGGAGACACAGATACAGAGTCTCCGAGAGGAGGTCGAGGCCTCTCACATAGAGCAGATGGACGCTCGCCGAGCTGATAGAGAAGTAGCTGATGCACGATTCTTACAGATGATGGCACGATTCGATGCGTGGCAGCCAGGTCCATCTAATCACCCCGGTCCTTCATCTTAGATTCACTTAGCATTGTACCTATTTGACTACCCCTACTCAGTAGGGTTGACTTGTGCTTGACTATGTTGAAACTAGAGTACCTGCTTTTATCTTATGATGACTAGTTTATGATTATTGGTTTCTTGTCAATTAGTTAGGATTGTGCTCTGTAGAATAGAGAAACTCAATTTTTTTTTTACTCTATTTTTTTAAAATTGTTTCTAAAAATAGAATTTGAAAAATTGCTTTACTTAATTTTAAAAATCAGGTTTTTTCTCTCCTTCGACTTAGTTTTATTTAAAAACTACCCCCTTTCAAAACTAGGGATTTTTCGAAAATGGACTTAGGCTAGGCCCTAACCCTAGAACTACATGCACCTATAGACTTAGAAGCCAGCATCTCACAAGCACCTTAGGGTACTTATGATTGATAACCTAGAAAGGGTTGAGATGCTTAGGTCTTTGCCTTAATTCAAGATGCTTTAAGTCAGTGCATCTGCAGTAATTGGGGCACTAAATACAACTTATACAGCAATCAAGTTAAGTGTCAAGCTTAGAAAATCTAACTTGAACAGAAACACTTAACTTGACTAACCCTAGCAAAAACTACTGTATATAACAGTTAGTAAGTAGCTAATTGGGTTAGACAGGTCCCTACAGACAAAAATTGATTGATTTAGTGTAAATCAAACTGGTTCAGTACAGCAAATTATTATTTATTTTAATTCATGCTATATTTATCTGTTTTGATATATGGCAAAGGGGGAGATAGAGATAGGAAAGAGAAAAATTATTTTTTCTAAATTTTTCCTTTATTCAAAAAGTTTCAAAATTCTTTACTTAAAGCTTTCAAAATTTTGCTAAGTACTCTAGCTTCAAAATTCTTTACTTAAAGCTTTCAAATTTTGCAAAGTACTCTAGCTTCAAAATTTTTGCTTCAAGCTTTCAAATTTTGCAAAGTACTCTAGCCTTTCAAAAGGCTTCTACTTAAGCTTGTCAAAATTATTTTTACTCTAAAGCTTAAAGTTTTTCAAAATTGTTAAGTACTAAAGTA
>JAGFNQ010005853.1:329657-350428 GCA_024364735.1 Boesenbergia rotunda | reverse complement strand
TCAAATGCACTCCCTTAGAGTTCAAAGCTAGTCCTTAGGGCCCCAAATCGGTGTGGGCACCCCAAGGCTGGTCAAAAAGGTCCCCTGCCACTGCACGCTGACTAGGGCGCCCTGGAGCGTCAGGGCGCCTTGGGATACGCCTTTGTTGGTCAAAAGCTGCCAAAAGGCAGCTGCAGCTCTGGGTGGAGGCGCCCTCTCTAGTCAAGGCGCCCTCCCACAGTCCTTTCACGGCAGAAAGCTGCCGAAAGGTAACTACAGGCCTGGGAAGGCGCCCTCACTGGTAAGGGCGCCCTCACCAGTCAGGCGCCCTCCCGGGGAAGGGCGCCCAAACTGCCTATAAAAAGGGGCTCCCTTCCCCTTCTTCTCTTCACACTCAAAACACTTCTCCTCCTCAACCATCTACCTTCCAAGAGATCTTGCAACCCTCTCAAGCCCTTATCTTCAACAATGCCTCCCCGAGCAAACCGGTATAATTTATTGTTTTTGTTAATTTCTTTTCAATTTTTCATTAAATGCACACTCTCTTTAAGTATACATTCCTTCTCTAGAAGACGTCGACCTAATCAGGCAGAACCCGGTACTCAACCTAGTCCTGATCCTAGGTTTCCCAATTTAGAATTGTGTAACAAGTTCGCTCGTACCACCTATAAACCTATCAAAACGAGCTACTTGAATAGGCTATTCTTCACCCAATCCTGTCCCCTAGCTATGAACGTTATAAACCACTACCAACTAGACAATCTCGTATTCTGCACTCACCCAATCAATACTTCCTTATGTGCAGAATTTTACAATAATATCATTAGACAGGATAATCTCATGTTCTCCACCATGGTTCAAGGTATTCCCTTAACCATCACACCAACATTACTGAACCGATTTCTAGGACTACGACCCTCGCAGTCCATCTTCTGTTGTTATCCTCCTAGGGAGCCTCCCTTTGATGCTCCCTATTCTCACATCACCTTAGATACATTACACTCATACTTCTTTAGGCACCAGTGGCCAGACGATTCCAGTCAGTCGACTTAGAGGTTCAGGACTACGCCCTATACAGGGTCTTAGTCCGATGTATTCTGCCATTATCCACCAGGGACGTCACCACTATGCGACCATTCCATACCTTTCTCCTGTACGCCCTGATTCACCACTAGATATTGATATAGGGCTTCATATGTTTCACACTATCCTACACGCATCCAGTGTGACCACGCAAGGGCGGGTACGCACACCCTACTGCCACATTGTCACATCCCTATTACATTACCATGGTAGGAACATTACCGAGGGAGAAATGGCCGATCTAACCGACTACGATGAAATAGGCTATAGAAACTTCCCCTAGCAGGTATAGAGGTGTCCGGTACCGGGGTCCTGTCCTGGAGACGTCGGAGAGCAGCTCCCCAGATCGATTCGGACGAGAAGTCGAGTACGACGTCGCAGATGTAGCAGCAGAAGCCCGAGCCCATATAGACGAGCCCCCTCCACCGACACTCTACGAGAGAGTGACCCGTATGGAGACACAGATACAGAGTCTCCGAGAGGAGGTCGAGGCCTCTCACATAGAGCAGATGGACGCTCGCCGAGCTGATAGAGAAGTAGCTGATGCACGATTCTTACAGATGATGGCACGATTCGATGCGTGGCAGCCGGGTCCATCTGATCACCCCGGTCCTTCATCTTAGATTCACTTAGCATTGTACCTATTTGACTACCCCTATTCAGTAGGGTTGACTTGTGCTTGACTGTTGACTATGTTGAAACTAGAGTACCTACTTTTATTTTATGATGACTAGTTTATGATTATTGGTTTCTTGTCAATTAGTTAGGATTGTGCTTTGTAGAATAGAGAAACTCAATTTTTTTTAAAATTGTCTCTAAAAATAGAATTTGAAAAATTGCTTTACTTAATTTTAAAATCAGTTTTTTTCCCTTTCGACTTAGTTTTATTTAAAAACTACCCCCTTTCAAAACTAGGGATTTTTCGAAAATGGACTTAGGCTAGGCCCTAACCCTAGAACTGCATGCACCTATAGACTTAGAAGTCAGCATCTCACAAGCACCTTAGGGTACTTATGATTGATAACCTAGAAAGGGTTGAGATGCTTAGGTCTTTGCCTTAATTCAAGATGCTTTAAGTCAGTGCATCTGTAGTAATTGGGGCACTAAATACAACTTATACAGCAATCAAGTTAAGTGTCAAGCTTAGAAAATCTAACTTGAACAGAAACACTTAACTTGACTAACCCTAGCAAAAACTACTGTATATAACAGTTAGTAAGTAGCTAATTGGGTTAGACAGGTCCCTACAGACAAAAATTGATTGATTTAGTGTAAATCAAACTGGTTCAGTACAGCAAATTATTATTTATTTTAATTCATGCTATATTTATCTGTTTTGATATATGGCAAAGGGGGAGATAGAGATAAGAAAGAGAAAAATTATTTTTTTAAAAATTTTCCTTTATTCAAAAAGTTTCAAAATTCTTTACTTAAAGCTTTCAAAATTTTGCAAAGTACTCTAGCTTCAAAATTCTTAAAAGCCTTCAAATTTTGCAAGTACTCTAGCTTCAAAATTCTTTACTTAAAGCTATCAAAATTTTGCTAAGTACTCTAGCCTCAAAATTCTTTACTTAAAGCTTTCAAAATTTTGCAAAGTACTCAGCTTCAAAATTTTTGTTTCAAGCCTTCAAATTTTGCAAAGTACTCTAGCCTTTCAAAAGGCTTCTACTTAAGCTTGTCAAAATTATTTTTACTCTAAAAGCTTAAAGTTTTTCAAAATTAAGTACTAAAATGTTTCAAAACCTACTAAGTACTTAAGCTTGTTATATCCTACCGAGTATTTAAGCTAACATTTTGAGTACTTTAAAACTTAAGACTTTAAACTCAAATTATGCTTTAAAAACTCTACTATGTATTTTTAAGTTACTTCTAAGTACCTAAAACTTAAGCACAAGTAAAGTTCTTAAACCCCACGAATTTTTGAAAAACATAGGGGGAGATTCCTTCCAGGGGGAGGGAACAAAAGTTAAACTTTTTCATATCTTGCTTAAAACTTAACTTTTTGAACTAGGGTTGCCATAAATCAAAAAGGGGGAGATTGTTGGTGCAGAATGCACCCAAGTCAAACCTGTGTTTTGATAATGGCAACATAGGTCAAAAGTTAAGTCCTTCTTGTTTTCTGACAAGTTAATCTAGCGTGCAGTGAAAGCCCTAGCAAAGGACTGCTAGGCACTGGCGAAGGAATGCCAGGGCAAAAAGCCCTAGCAAAGGACTGCTAGGCACTGGCGAAGGAATGCCAGAGTCAAAAGACCTAGCGAAGGACTGCTAGGCACCAGGCGAAGGACAGCTCGGCATCCAAGCCCTGACAAAGGACCGTCAGGCAAAAGTCCAACCAAGGAGCGGTTGGCATCAGGTAAATTCTCCCGAGAGGAGTAGGTGAGGACGCGTTCCCCGTCGAGGGAACAGTAGGCGTCGGTTCGACCTAGGACTCCATTTCGGAGACCAAAGTCAGAACCAAGACAGCTAAGGCTGTATAAAATAAATAATTAATTGTGTTATTGTGTTTTGGACTAACCCTGAATGCAGGACCGAAGGAACGTGTGTCTGCAACTCAGAGAGCCTCAAAGGAGTGAGGCAGCAGCTGAGTAAGGCGCCCTGAGTGTCCAGGGCGCCCCCAAGGTGAACCAGAACCAAGTGAAGCAAAAAGGGCTTCGGCTGCTTACTGGGCAGGCGCCCTCAGCAGCCAGGGCGCCCTCAGCAGCCAGGGGCCCTCAGCAGCCAAGGCGCCTTCGGCCCAGGTCTGCGAAGCTTCATCTTTATCCACAGCCGAGATTTCTACGCGGAAGAAGTCAGCCAAGGCGCCCTCTGTGACCAGGGCGCCCCCAGAGGTCAAACTTATCCCTATTCGGATGGGATAACTGTTGACTGAGCTAAATCTGGATCGGCTGACACGTGGCAGGGCGCCCCCGACGTCCAGGGCGCCCTAGGTGCTATAAATAGCACCCCTCGACCCCAAGCTTCAACAACAACTTCTATACAAAGCTTCCACGCTCTTCTGCTCTCGCGCTTCACCCCGGAATCTCCCAACTCGAGCCGACGACGTCCTGCTGCTCCGGAAAAGTCGATCTTCCTCGGACGTCGGTAAAAAGAGCTATTTAAGTTTACTGTATTAAATTCTGTAATAACTTTCTGTAAACTATTTGCGCCTGATATAGAATTGCCCAAAGTAAACGGTCAACGACCGTGGGCCTTGGAGTAGGAGTCGACACAGGCTCCGAACCAAGTAAAAACCACTGTGTCTTTGTGCTGTGTCTCTCATCTTTATTTCCGCTGTGCACTTACTCTTAGTCTTCCGAAAAAGAACGATTTCCGATATTCACCCCCCCTCTATCGGTTTTCACGATCCAACAAGTGGTATCAGAGCGGGGTTATTCAAACTTGGTGCAACCACCAGTTTGAAAATTTCTTTTCGGATTTTCGAATTTTTTTTTTAAATATTTTTTTCTCGTTCAATTTTTTTTGTTAATCGAGGTTGGTGCAACACCCCTCGATATTTTATTTCCTAATCCAGCACTACTAATCCAAGACCTAGTCTTGGAAAATTTGTTCTTCTGTTAGTTTTTTTGTTATACATCCAATGGTCATGCAAGAGGGATTCAGCACCGCCAGATCTCCACTTTTCAGTGGAGAAGACTTTTCTTACTAGAAAAGTCGTATGGAGGTCCACCTGAAAACTCAGGTGGATATGTGGATCATCATCCAGTCCGGTCTGGAGATCCCCCGAAATGCTGAAGGACAACCACAAAGCTACTCCGAATGGGACAACTCCCTTAAACGCAAGATAGAAGCCGACGCAAAAGCGACACAAATCCTACAATGCGGGCTGACAAAGGAAGAGCTGAACCGCGTGGGCCCCTTCAATAGTGCAAAGGAGCTATGGACAAAACTGATCAAGCTGCACGAAGGGACATCAGATACTCGGATCAGCAAGCGAGATCTGCTACTAAATAAACTCTACACTATCAAGATGGCCGACAACGAAACAGCAGCCCAGCTCCACGCTCGAATCCAAGAGGTAATGAACGGTCTTCACACAATAGGTCACAAGGTTGAAAACCGTGACCTAATAAGGTATGCTCTAAACGCCTTCCCTAGAAACACCTTGTGGGCATCTATGGTAGATGCATACAAGGTCTCTAGGGATCTTTCTAAAATAAAATTAGACGAATTATTTTCTGAACTAGAACTGCACGAACAAACTAACACCAATATAGTTGAGAAAGGTATTGCTTTTCTTGCAGGCAAGACTGGAAGAACAACGAAGAAGAAGCCTGAACCTGAAACCGAATCTAACTCAGACTCAGAAGAAGAAGAAGAAGATAGAGATCAAACTAAGCTGGTCCGGCTCGCTCGAAGCTACTACAAGGAGCTGAAGAACCGAACCAACAAACGAAAAACCGGCCGAAGAAAGGATGAACCAACTGAGCCAGCAAACAAGCCCAATGTGACCTGCTACGAGTGCAAGAAAAAGGGCCACTACAAGTCAGAATGCCCTAACCTAAAGGAGACTAAAAAGCCGAGAAGAAAGAAGGCACTGCAAGCAACCTGGGACGAGTCTTCCTCAGAAGAAGAAGAAGAGGCACCCCAGTCCAACCTCCTAGCTCTGACCGCCTCAGATAAAGTCGAGACAGAATCAGAATCAGAACAAGAGGACGGCGAGCTGACCTTCACAGAAGACGGAGAAATTAAGGTAACTGGTTTTAATAGATTACAGTTAACTGAATTGATTTCTTTTCTTTCTCGAGATTTGGCAAAAGCCAAACTCCGGGTCGAAACCCTCCGACAGGAAGTAAAACTCCTGAAGGAGGGAGCTGACTCTAAACCCTTAACCGAGAAGGTTCAGGAAGGAACTCCTACTCAAGTTGAAAAACTTGAAAAGGAGAACTCCTCCCTGAAAACTCAGGTTAAGGATTTTAGAACAGCTTTAGAACGATTTACATCTGGTTCCAAGGGTCTTGACATGATCCTTGGAAAACAGAAATCAGTTCTAAATCGATCCGAACTTGGCTACCGAACCAAATCCCGACAAAGATCATATTTGACTGTACTGAATCAGTCCAGAAGAAAAATTCAGGCATGGGTACCTAAACTGTGCCTGAACCAACCTACTGGATCAAATCAGTATTGGATCCCCAAGGACAAGATTCACATCTTGCCTAACCATCACCGTGGCTTTAGTCCAGGGGGAGCCAAACTGAAAACTATCTTTATTATTAGATAAACTTGTCATTCTTGATTTAAATTGCTTGATTGATTGGTTATTTATTTTTCTACAATATACCATGCTTAGACTTAGGCTAGCTTAAGGACTAAACAAACTTAGCTGAAACTTGAAAACATAGTATTGGGTAGAGGTGAGATGATAGTACGTTAGGGAAACCAATTCTAATAAGATCAAGTTCACTTGGTCTCTTTAGACTGGCGGAACTAGCCGAAGCTACCGATCCAAAACCCAAACTAGTTAGACCAGAAATTTTTCAGAAATTGATTTTGAAAATGAAATTTCATTAAAAGACTTTGTCAAGGAAAGGGTGGATGATCCCATAAGGCTTCGGCCAAAGAAGGCCCAGTGCCTCGCCAAGACCTGGAAGCCAATTTTTGAAATTCAAATTCAAATTAATTTTTGTTAAATTCGAATCTAACACAAAATTTCAGCTAAGTATAGATTTAAACATCTTTTCAAAAATTTCAAAATTAATTAATTAAGTTTTCAAAAGTTAATTATCCTTCAAAATTAATCAAAATTTTCAAAATTTTCAAAACTATCAAAACCTGTCTCACGAAAACCTATAAGGTTAACGTGATTGAAAACCCTAGATTCGGGTGAGACAGTAAAATTAAGACTAAATTATGACTCCTTTAAATACTTGTGTTGCAGTAAAATTCTGTATTTCAAACCATGGTCAAACCACGGTCAACATAGTCAAACTACGGTCAAATCAGGTCAAGTCTAGTCAAATGCACTCCCTTAGAGTTCAAAGCTAGTCCTTAGGGCACCCAAATCGGTGTGGGCACCCCAAGGCTGGTCAAAAAGGTCCCCCTGCCACTGCACGCTGACTAGGGCGCCCTGGAGCGTCAGGGCGCCTTGGGATACGCCTTTGTTGGTCAAAAGCTGCCAAAAGGCAGCTGCAGCTCTGGGTGGAGGCGCCCTCTCTAGTCAAGGCGCCCTCCCACAGTCCTTTCACGGCAGAAAGCTGCCGAAAGGTAACTACAGGCCTGGGGAAGGCTCCCTCACTGGTAAGGGCGCCCTCACCAGTCGAGGCGCCCTCCCGGGGAAGGGCGCCCAAACTGCCTATAAAAAGGGGCTCCCTTCCCCTTCTTCTCTTCACACTCAAAACACTTCTCCTCCTCAACCATCTACCTTCCAAGAGATCTTGCAACCCTCTCAAGCCCTTATCTTCAACAATGCCTCCCCGAGCAAACCGGTATAATTTATTGTTTTTGTTAATTTCTTTTCAATTTTTCATTAAATGCACACTCTCTTTAAGTATACATTCCTTCTCGTAGAAGACGTCGACCTAATCAGGCAGAACCCGGTACTCAACCTAGTCCTGATCCTAGGTTTCCCAATTTAGAATTGTGTAACAAGTTCGCTCGTACCACCTATAAACCTATCAAAACGAGCTACTTGAATAGGCTATTCTTCACCCAATCCTGTCCCCTAGCTATGAACGTTATAAACCACTACCAACTAGACAATCTCGTATTCTGCACTCACCCAATCAATACTTCCTTATGTGCAGAATTTTACAATAATATCATTAGACAGGATAATCTCATGTTCTCCACCATGGTTCAAGGTATTCCCTTAACCATCACACCAACATTACTGAACCGATTTTTAGGACTACGACCCTCGCAGTCCATCTTCTGTTGTTATCCTCCTAGGGAGCCTCCCTTTGATGCTCCCTATTCTCACATCACCTTAGATACATTACACTCATACTTCTTTAGGCACCAGTGGCCAGACGATTCCAGTCAGTCGACTTAGAGGTTCAGGACTACGCCCTATACAGGGTCTTAGTCCGATGTATTCTGCCATTATCCACCAGGGACGTCACCACTATGCGACCATTCCATACCTTTCTCCTGTACGCCCTGATTCACCAACTAGATATTGATATAGGGCTTCATATGTTTCACACTATCCTACACGCATCCAGTGTGACCACGCAAGGGCGGGTACGCACACCCTACTGCCACATTGTCACATCCCTATTACATTACCATGGTAGGAACATTACCGAGGGAGAAATGGCCGATCTAACCGACTACAATGAAATAGGTTATAGAAACTTTACCCTAGCAGGTATAGAGGTTTCCGGTACCGGGGTCCTGTCCTGGAGACGTCGGAGAGCAGCTCCCCAGATCGATTCGGACGAAGAAGTCGAGTACGACGTCGCAGATGTAGCAGCAGAAGCCCGAGCCCGTATAGACGAGCCCCCTCCACCGACACTCTACGAGAGAGTGACCCGTATGGATACACAGATACAGAGTCTCCGAGAGGAGGTCGAGGCCTCTCACATAGAGCAGATGGACGCTCGCCGAGCTGATAGAGAAGTAGCTGATGCACGATTCTTACAGATAATGGCACGATTCGATGCGTGGCAGCCGGGTCCATCTGATCACCCCGGTCCTTCATCTTAGATTCACTTAGCATTGTACCTATTTGACTACCCCTATTCAGTAGGGTTGACTTGTGCTTGACTGTTGACTATGTTGAAACTAGAGTACCTACTTTTATTTTATGATGACTAGTTTATGATTATTGGTTTCTTGTCAATTAGTTAGGATTGTGCTTTGTAGAATAGAGAAACTCAATTTTTTTAAAATTGTCTCTAAAAATAGAATTTGAAAAATTGCTTTACTTAATTTTAAAATCAGTTTTTTTCCCTTTCGACTTAGTTTTATTTAAAAACTACCCCCTTTCAAAACTAGGGATTTTTCGAAAATGGACTTAGGCTAGGCCCTAACCCTAGAACTGCATGCACCTATAGACTTAGAAGTCAGCATCTCACAAGCACCTTAGGGTACTTATGATTGATAACCTAGAAAGGGTTGAGATGCTTAGGTCTTTGCCTTAATTCAAGATGCTTTAAGTCAGTGGATCTGCAGTAATTGGGGCACTAAATACAACTTATACAGCAATCAAGTTAAGTGTCAAGCTTAGAAAATCTAACTTGAACAGAAACACTTAACTTGACTAACCCTAGCAAAAACTACTGTATATAACAGTTAGTAAGTAGCTAATTGGGTTAGACAGGTCCCTACAGACAAAAATTGATTGATTTAGTGTAAATCAAACTGGTTCAGTACAGCAAATTATTATTTATTTTAATTCATGCTATATTTATCTGTTTTGATATATGGCAAAGGGGGAGATAGAGATAGGAAAGAGAAAAATTATTTTTTTAAAATTTTCCTTTATTCAAAAAGTTTCAAAATACTTTACTTAAAGCTTTCAAAATTTTGCTAAGTACTCTAGCTTCAAAATTCTTAAAAGCCTTCAAATTTTGCAAAGTACTCTAGCTTCAAAATTCTTTACTTAAAGCTATCAAAATTTTGCTAAGTACTCTAGCCTCAAAATTCTTTACTTAAAGCTTTCAAAATTTTGCAAAGTACTCAAGCTTCAAAATTTTTGTTTCAAGCCTTCAAATTTTGCAAAGTACTCTAGCCTTTCAAAAGGCTTCTACTTAAGCTTGTCAAAATTATTTTTACTCTAAAAGCTTAAAGTTTTTCAAAATTAAGTACTAAAATGTTTCAAAACCTACTAAGTACTTAAGCTTGTTATATCCTACCGAGTATTTAAGCTAACATTTTGAGTACTTTAAAACTTAAGACTTTAAACTCAAATTATGCTTTAAAAACTCTACTATGTATTTTTAAGTTACTTCTAAGTACCTAAAACTTAAGCACAAGTAAAGTTCTTAAAACCCCACGAATTTTTGAAAAACATAGGGGGAGATTCCTTCCAGGGGGAGGGAACAAAAGTTAAACTTTTTCATATCTTGCTTAAAACTTAACTTTTTGAACTAGGGTTGCCATAAATCAAAAAGGGGGAGATTGTTGGTGCAGAATGCACCCAAGTCAAACCTGTGTTTTGATAATGGCAACATAGGTCAAAAGTTAAGTCCTTCTTGTTTTCTGACAAGTTAATCTAGCGTGCAGTGAAAGCCCTAGCAAAGGACTGCTAGGCACTGGCGAAGGAATGCCAGGGCAAAAAGCCCTAGCAAAGGACTGCTAGGCACTGGCGAAGGAATGCCAGAGTCAAAAGACCTAGCGAAGGACTGCTAGGCACCAGGCGAAGGACAGCTCGGCATCCAAGCCCTGACAAAGGACCGTCAGGCAAAAGTCCAACCAAGGAAGCGGTTGGCATCAGGTAAATTCTCCCGAGAGGAGTAGGTGAGGACGCGTTCCCCGTCGAGGGAACAGTAGGCGTCGGTTCGACCTAGGACTCCATTTCGGAGACCAAAGTCAGAACCAAGATAGCTAAGGCTGTATAAAATAAATAAATAATTAATTGTGTTATTGTGTTTTGGACTAACCCTGAATGCAGGACCGAAGGAACGTGTGTCTGCAACTCAGAGAGCCTCAAAGGAGTGAGGCAGCAGCTGAGTAAGGCGCCCTGAGTGTCCAGGGCGCCCCCAAGGTGAACCAGAACCAAGTGAAGCAAAAAGGGCTTCGGCTGCTTACTGGGCAGGGCGCCCTCAGCAGCCAGGGCGCCCTCAGCAGCCAGGGTGCCCTCAGCAGCCAAGGCGCCTTCGGCCCAGGTCTGCGAAGCTTCATCTTTATCCACAGCCGAGATTTCTACGCGGAAGAAGTCAGCCAAGGCGCCCTCTGTGACCAGGGCGCCCCCAGAGTCAAACTTATCCCTATTCGGATGGGATAACTGTTGACTGAGCTAAATCCGGATCGGCTGACACGTGGCAGGGCGCCCCCGACGTCCAGGGCGCCCCTAGGTGCTATAAATAGCACCCCTCGCCCCCAAGCTTCAACAACAACTTCTATACAAAGCTTCCACGCTCTTCTGCTCTCGCGCTTCACCCCGGAATCCTCCCAACTCGAGCCGACGACGTCCTGCTGCTCCGGAAAAAGTCGATCTTCCTCGGACGTCGGTAAAAAGAGCTATTTAAGTTTACTGTATTAAATTCTGTAATAACTTTCTGTAAACTATTTGCGCCTGATATAGAATTGCCCAAAGTAAACGGTCAACGACCGTGGGCCTTGGAGTAGGAGTCGACACAGGCTCCGAACCAAGTAAAAACCACTGTGTCTTTGTGCTGTGTCTCTCATCTTTATTTCCGCTGTGCACTTACTCTTAGTCTTCCGAAAAAGAACGATTTCCGATATTCACCCCCCCCCTCTATCGGTTTTCACGATCCAACACTAGGCACCTAGCGAAGGGTTGCTAGGCATCGAAGACCTAGCGAAGGGCTGCTAGGCACCTAGCGATGGGTTGCTAGGCATCGAAGACCTAGCGAAGGGCTACTAGGCACCTACCGAAGGGCTGCTAGGCATCGAAGACCTAGCGAAGGATTGCTAGGCACCTGGCGAAGGACTGCTAGGGAATAAAGACCTGGCGAAGGACTGCTAGGCACCTGGCGAATGACTACTAGGTAATGGAGTCTTGATCTGAGGGACTGAGCAACTTAGCTGAGCGATGACTAAGGACAGGAGTAGAGACGGGTCAGGGTTTGGGCGTCTCGAGGTCCGGAGATATCGGAAGCTAAGCAAAAGTCCACCTGAAGGACTGGGTGGCAACCGTCTCCTGAAAAGAGTAGGTGAAAGGCGCGTTCTCGGGGGTGGGAACTTGCGCCGGTTCGACCTAGGATTTCGTGGAGATCCGAAGTCCGAACCAAGTCCTTAAGGCTAATATTATATGTATATGTGCTTTGTGTTTGTGTATCTTGCAGGTACCAAGAACCGGAGATAAAGCAAAGAAAAAATTGGGGCTGGAAACTCACATCCAGGGCGCCCCCATCAGTGGGGGCGCCCAGAACAAAGAAGGAAATGGCAGTATTTGTTAAGTAAGCAGGATAGGTGTCAAGCAGGGTGCCCGGAGCGTCCGGGGCGCCCGGAGCGTCCGGGGCGCCCGGAGCGTCCGGGGCGCCCGGAGCGTCCGGGGCGCCCGGAGCGTCCGGGGCGCCCGGAGCGTCCGGGGCGCCCGGAGCGTCCGGGGCGCCCGGGTTTAAACCTGTTTTGCTGCTGCGAGTCCGAAGCAGTGGATTAGTGCTGACTGGGTTCAAGCTAGGCGCCCGGGAGATTCGGGGCGCCCTGGTCAAAGGCTTTATCAGCTGCGGCGAGGTCTGCGCAGGGATAAAGTTTGACCGAGCTTTTTGGGGTGCCCCCAACGTCCAGGGCGCCCCCAGGAGTGCTATATAAGGGGCTTCGACCCCTTTGCTTCAAAAAGAACTGCCAAGTACCATTCTGATCTTTCTGACCGACGACAACGCGCTAAAGACGAGGCTCTACGACCGGGAGGCTCCAGGAGGAAGTGCGCGGCACTTTGGAGGTCCAGATCGGCCGAGTTTCAGATCTTGTTTGTTCGGTTTGATTTTACTATTACGCATTCAATTAATTTATCCTTTTGATTGTAATCTTGCACTGAAGTCGGGTTTCTCCGCCTCCGGAAAGTCCGGGAAGGAGACCAATAGTGGACGGGTATTCCCGTGCATAGGCCTTGGATGTACTGACCCTGGGGGGTCGGGAACCAAGTAAAAATCCCGCTGTGTCCTTTGTATTGCTTTAGTCTTTCTGTTTACTTTCCGCTGCACTAACGGTCTGAGTAGATCGAAAGTTTTACGAAGGTTTCACAAAAAAGATTTCACGGTCGATATTCACCCCCCCCTCTATCGACTGCACCGGTCCTACAATTGGTATCAGAGCCGAGCCGCTCTTCACCGGACTAACCGCTGACGGAGCAACGACGCCAGGAGTTGAGGAGGAGCCCAGGGGTGAATCAGGTACAATTTTTTATGTCAAATTTTAAGTTGCATATTATTTGTTTCACGTGCAGGGAGAGAGGGCACTACAAAAATCAGTGCTCTACTCGTAAGACTCGGTCTACACCACCGGCGGCAAAGGGGGTACCAGCGCCAGGAGTCCGGAAAAACAAGGATCACGTACGATGCTTCAAATGCAAGAAATATTGGCATTACAAAAACAAGTGTTCGGCGAAGGTACATAAGATTTATGTTCAAAAGTTTTACAAATTCCTGCAATGTCTTTTAATAATTTAGATAATTTCCCTGATAAGTAAGAATTACTGCATAGTCAAGTAGATATTTTGAATGATAAGTTACAAAATGTGAATATGAGTAAAATATCAGAAATTAATTGTTTAATTCAGAATATCAATTCAGAAATTGATAAAATTAATTCTGATAAAATTAATTCTGATAATTCTAATTCAGATGGATCTCCTACCACCATTGATGATGATTTCAGAGATGAGCACTTGATTGCAGTATATGGTGAGACCCCGTGGTATGCAGACTTAGTTAATTTTCTAGTTGCACATGTACTCCCTACTCAATTTTCTAAGGCTCAAAAAGATAAACTTAAAAGTGATGCAAAGTTTTATGTGTGGGATGATCCTTATTTGTGAAAATTTTGTAATGACCAAATAATTAGGAGATGCGTACCAGATCATGAGGTTTCATCTGTACTTACATTTTGTCATTCATCAGCCTGTGGGGGGCATTTTGGACCCCAGAGAACTGCTAGGAAAGTACTAGAGTGTGGATTATACTGGCCCACCCTTTTTCATAATTCATATGTCTTTTATAAAAATTGTGATAGATGTCAGCGAACTGGGAACATAGGAGCGAGACATGAGATGCCCCAAAACACTATGCTTTACTGTGAGATTTTTGATGTTTGGGGGATAGATTTTATGGGACCTTTTCCTGCATCTTATGGTTATCTGTATATTTTACTTGCTGTGGATTATGTTTCAAAATGGGTGAAGGTCATTCCCTCCAAGACTGATGATTCTTCTGTTGTTTGTAGTTTTGTTAGGTCACATATATTCTACAGGTTTGGAATTCCAAGAGCAATAATTAGTGACCAAGGATCTCATTTCTGCAACAAACACATGAAGGCACTGCTGAGTAAATATGGGGTGGTACATAAAGTTTCTACATCCTATCATCCCCAAACAAATGGACAGGCTGAGATTTCAAACAAAGAGATTAAATCCATTTTAGAGAAGACAGTTGGGCCCACTAGAAAAGACTGGAGCAAGAGGCTAGATGACGCACTCTGGGCCTACAGAACAGCATATAAGACACTGATTGGCATGTCACCCTACCGCTTGGTATATGGTAAAGCTTGTCACCTCCCTGTGGAAATAGAGCACAAAGCATATTGGGCGGTGAAGGCTTATAATTTCGATGCTACCAAGGCGGGAGAAGAGAGGAAATTGCAACTCCAAGAACTTGAAGAAATTCGGCTAGAAGCATTTGAAAATTCAAGGATTTACAAGGAAAAGACCAAGAACTTCCATGACAAGCACATCGTGAAGAAAGACTTCCAAATTGGTGACAAGGTATTATTGTACAAATCAAGGCTCAAATTGATAAAAGGTAAATTAAGGTCAAGGTGGGATGGTCCATTTATTGTAACTAACATTTTTCCTTATGGTGTTGTGGAAATTCAAGATGTATCTAATGGTTTTATTTGGAAAGTTAATGGCCACCGGCTCAAAAGGTACTTTGAAGAACTAAAGGTGCTAGAGGTGGATGGTTTGGACATAAACGAAGCTATCTACCCAACTTAAGGGGAGTTCACTTTCTCTACACTTCATTTCATTGTACATATCATTTTCATGTTTCTAGGAATAAATTTTTCTCTTTTTGAAGTGAATAGTTGATAATAAATTCTTAGGCAACATAACATGAATAGGAGTCATTGTAAATACCATGTTATTTCTTTTGGTCACTTTTTCTTGCATGCCTAGGAATAAATGTATCCCTCTAGGTTATCTTCATGTCATTTTAGAATCTCTTGAAAATAAATTAAATTTGGTTGTTAAAACTTAAGGTTTTAGCTCATGAATGAAATTTTGGATGCTTGAGTACTACTTTGCTTTAGATTCTTAATTGAGGACTTGAAATGAATTATTTTTGCCTAGTGAGAATTAGCCTTATATTTGTGACACACATATGTTATTGCACTCTAGAACTTGCTTAGGTTCTTTCAAAATCATATTTCAATGATTGGATCACATCTATAGAGACTAATCAATTTGTTTACCCTTCCATGTCAATTTTTGGCACTAATCATGTCTACTTTATTTGTCTTTCCTTATTCCTACTCTTAATCCCATTTTTCTATGGACTTATTTGTTTGGGATGTTTCTTAATGCTATTTTGCCCGAGACGGACAAAGATTTAAGTGTGGGGGAGTGACTAGTGTTTTGGAATGATTTGGTATCAAAGAGGCATTTCATATCAAAGAAATTTTTTTTTTTTTGCAATTACATGTGCCAAGAATGAGTTTGAGTGAGTTTGGTATCAAGAATGAGCAAGAAAGATGGAAGCAATTGGAGATCTAAAGTCCTTATCATACTTTGAAGATCCAAGTGGCAATGAATGGAAGGAAAAAAAAAATTTGCAAGTCTAAGTTCAAAGTAGCATGCAAATGAAACCTTATGTGCCAAAGTGAAGAAAAAAAGTGCACTCTGCAATTTTTGTGAAGCTATTTTTGGTCAGCAATGTTTTGGACCGCAGCTGTACCTTGCTAGGGAAATCAAGTGCACTCTACCACAATCTGAATTGCAGCTGAATAAATCAAGTTGTCAATGTGAATCCGGCTGAACAAAAGCTGAAAAGAAGATGGAAAAATTTGCGCTGATTGTAATCTGCCGAGGCTTTGACATGGAGCTGCTGAACTGATAAAAACTGAATGCAAGGGAAGCTGCAAGGTGCTAAAAATTTATGAAGAGCTGTTGTGGAAAATGCAGCTGGAAAAAGAAAGAAAAAAATCAGATTGGTAGTGTTCCATACAAGCAATTTTTGCACAAAACTTGTATCAATTTGAAACCGAATTTGATTTCCAAGGCTATGAATCAAGGCATTAAGCGTATAAGTGCATCAGAAAGAGTAGATGCATCCACTGATGTCAAGAATGAGAAAGAAAAATGTGGCTGTTTGGAATCTCAGATTAAAACTGAGAACTTGCAGTGAGTGCAGTGTATTTGAGTTCAGCAGTGATCTCAAAGTGAAGCATTCAAACTCTCCACTTATAGTTGATGCTAACTGATGTTAAGAAATCCGAGATGTGCAAGGACGAAGAAGTGGAAGATTTTGGATTCTGAAAATTAGTGCAGGGAGCTGAAACTTGAAACAAAGCAGGTCTGAAATCCATTGACTGCTGTAAAAAAATTCAGAAACATATCAAAGGCAGATTCAAGAAGTGTTAGCTGAATTAAGGTGCCGAAACCATTAAATGGAGGAAGAGAATTTGATAGCTGAGTTTTTGGGGAATCTTGGAACATTAAACCTGACAAGAGAAGTTGATTTCTATGAAAAAAAATTTTGATGAAATGAAGTCCATGTGCCAAGTCGAGTTGCAAAAGTGGGAAGTAAGGGTATCAACTTGAAAATGATTGTGTTGGGGATGGAAGTCAAACATGCTGAGCAGAAATTCTCAAGTGAAACAATTGAGTTCTCCACTACTATTAGGTGCTAGGATCAAATGTGTAACTGCTGTGAAAAGAAAAAAAAATTGGGAACTAAAAACAGCAAGTAGGAATTGAATTGAAGCTCACGGCAGTGTGGTGGGGAGCTAGTACTGATGAAGAAATTAGAGCTGAGCATAACATAACCGAACAAGATGAATAAGACCTGAGTACAGACTTAGCTGCAACCAAAAATCAAAAAATTCAGCAGCTTATCATTAAAAAAAAAAAGAAGAGAGAAAAATATAATGAAAAGAGGAAGAAGCACAAGTGGCACGCAAATGGGGAATTGGCACATTGGAACCTATAAAGTTTTCTTCATCCAAATCAAAGGCATTGTTCAAATTTGACTTCACCACACTTTTATATCACTAGAGGACTGTAAAGAGAAGCAAAGTACATTGGAAACATCCTTGAGCACTCAAGTCTTCCACTCCATCAATTTTCTATTTCCTTGGCTTATATTCCACTCCTTACCATTTTCTATATTTTCATTTGTTTTTGTAGATGTTGATCCTAATCATGAATAATGATGGAGATTAGATAACAAGCAAGCCTATGGTAGTGTAAGAAGCATGTGTGTTTGAGTGAGCTCCACTTCCATCATCAACTTAGAACTTAAGGAGAGAGCCACCGAAATTTTCCTTGAAAGGCTAGTGAGTTAAATTCATTTCAATGACTCATGAAGGATGAAAAGGCTAAGTTGTTGATTTAAGGATGAGATACTAATCCATAGATCTTAGATTTTTGAGAATTGACAACCTTAGATAATTTCTTTTCATTTGCTTCTAATTATGCTTAAGAAAATCTAGGGGATACATACTTAGTAGTTTCACGAGACGCTCAAGCTTAAGTGTGGGGGAGTTGATAAGTACCCTTTTATTGATTATTTTAGTTGCTAAAATCCAAGTTTGACCCATATATTACTTGCTTAATTGTGAATTTACCCTAGGTTCTAGGACTTATCTTTATTTTGGACTTAATTGCAAATCTTTACATATTTGGATTATTTGGCCACAAAATTTTTGATCTATTTTTGTAGGCATGAAAGGATCATGGACCTAGGGCATACTGGGTCAAACTTGAGTCGGAAGTGGTCCCGGATCGAGTTATCAAGCTTCGGATTAATCTGGGCCGTCCGATTCAAAAGCGGCTAGATCTGAGCCATCCGGGACCATCTGAAGCAATCCGAGCTAGGATTAGGGCTGATCAAGCACTCTGATCAAGATCTGAATGTTTCATTCCAATCAGAGCTCATTCAACCGTTGGATCAAGCTCGGAGGGCTCTAGACTGTCCATTCAAAGATTAGGTTGATCTAGACCATCCATTGCACATATGGAGGATCCGAGCTACCACGAGGCAGATCCTGACCCTTAATTAATATCATCAAAGTTTGGGTCAGATCGGATGAAGATCAGCCGTTGAATTTCCTCAAATCAATCTGGGTCGTTCATTCCTAATTACTTAAGGAAAATTCTCTCAGTTTTCTTCCTCGTCGCGTCTTCGCCGCACAGTGCTTCTTCTTCACGTTTTCAGCTTAGTTCATCGCTTTCTTCTTCAATTTCTTCATCCGAAGGCGTGACCACCTCAATTTCGACCTTGGATTAAGATCTGAATCATTGGGGATAGCTTCTGTGGAGAATTTAGCTCGAATTTGCGCCGGAACAGGGTTGTTTGAGGGTTTTGGCAGTTCTGCGATCCAAGCACTCGAATCTCATCTGCAAGCCATTTTCGATCATCTGAGCCGTCTGTAGGGGTCCTCAGGTGAGCTCAGATGATCCTCAAATCATCATCGCAGTTCCATCAATTGAGATAGAGTAGATTGGATTGGAAATTCCAGCTACGTGCCAGTTTTGAGCAGAGTCGACTATAGAGACGATTTCCCACTGATTTGCGGAGCTAAAGGGGTTCTTGGCTTGCCCTTGCGTGACGAACAAGGAGGTTTTGAGCTCAGGGAGGATTGAGGCTTAGTTCTTTAGCTAATTTCAGCTGTTTTAGCTGTAAATTTTATTTCTGCACTTGGTTTCGTTCTGTCTTTGTATCAGGATGCTCAGTTTCGATTTCTGATTGTTTTTTTTGCTTAATTAGGTTTCAATTCTTCAAGTTAAGTAACTAGGAATCTTGTTTAGTGAACAATTGGGTTTAATTTCAGTTATTTCCTGTTTCCTTACTTGTGTATCAATTAGTTTAGCTGCGTATCAGATTTTTCTGCTTTTGTTCTCTGCGCATCAATTTCTTCTACAATTTTCAGTTGTAGTTGCTGTAGTTTGAGTCAAGTAAACCTTAGATTTTCTATATCTTGTCTGAATAATAGATTGTGCACTCGAATTCAGTTTGTTTTGTGGTGTTTGTTCTGCATTTGAAGAGTTTCCCGCAATTCTGCACTGTCTTTGCATTTTCTGTTTCTGAACTATTCTGCACTTCGATTCTGGACTTCTTCTTCCAGCCTTAAGCTTCATTCGACTGGTAGTTTACATTCCAATGCTGCATAGATCAGTTTCAAGTCTTAAGTGTTAGATAACAGTCCTGCACTTATATCATTTTCGGTACATTCAGTTTTCCTTCTCTTGCGTGCCAAGTTGCTGAAATTCGGCACTTTGTATCAAGTTCTGTTTAGGCAGTGATTGGTACCAAGTTATAGGGTATTTTTAGTGTGCTATATTGTCTGAAATCAACTGGTACTGCATTCATCCATTTCTGAATTTTGTTTGAATTTGTTGGCTTTCAAAACTTGTAGCAGAGTTGAGTTGTTGCTTGTTTAATTTCTGAATTTCGTATGCTATTATTTGTGTTAAGCTTGTTTGTTTCCAAAATCTTCCATCACTGCGTTTATTCATTTGTTTAGCATCTAGATTGCATTTAATATCCATTGTGTTCCCTTTTAACTTGGATTTAGCTACCTTGGTTGAGTAGGTTTTCTCTTGGTTGAATTCCTTAGTTGCCATCACTTGTTTAGTGCATTTAGTTGAAATTCTTTTCTTTTCGTTGCATTTCCATTTCTATTTGCAATCCAATCGCATGACTTAATTGAAACCCCAAAAATCAAACGACACGTAAATACAAGCTCGAATCACACAACATCAACTAGCCCTAGGAAAAATATGACCTGTGACCCCTTTACTACGTTTTCATTCTTTGATTGCAAAAAAAGGGTTTCCAGCTTTTCACACATCTAAATTTTGAGACCCACACTTTCGTGACACCTATCCCGGGTCCATCACATCTCAATCAATATAGGTGATCCCTAGGGCTCAGTGCAATCCCCTACACCTGTAGAATCATCTGCAACTGAAAATGAATCAGATACAACCTCCAACTCAGCTGCCTCTGTAGCTAATGCATCCTCAACCTCATCTGAGCTCAAATATCCTCTCTGATTATCAAGTGAAACTTTATCAGCAAATAACTCTGCCTCAACAACCTCATCTAAAATACCCATGCTAATGATAGAAGGATCCTCTCTGGGGTGCTGTGGAAAGGGTAAAGGGACCCTTGGTTCCTCCACGTGAGCTGAAATTTTCGGTAATAAGTCTTGAGCAGGGATTTCGATAGGTATAGCTGTTGTAGGTACCCTAATTTTAATGATTTCTTCTTCTTCTTCCACCAAAATTGCAAGATCAATTGAAGAAGGACTTAGGCTTGAACTAGAGTCACTTCCAACTGATTTAGAAACCATTTTGGGGCTGTTCTGAGTTGGAAAACAAGATGCTGAAATTTTTTCAGAAAAATCAGCCCTTGGAGTGTTTAGACTTGAAACAACTTCCCCACTCCTCAAAGTTGTGGCATTAGCATTTCCCTTAGGATTAGGAGTAGCTTGAAAATGTAATTGACTTGATCCTTGAGCTTGCATTTGATTCATTCCACTAGCTAGTTGTTCATTGTGTCTTTCAATGTCTTGAAGAGTGGAATCATTCTTTTGTTGCCCTTGTTGTAGTAAAATTTGTTGCCGTTGAAGAATTTGTTGCATAATCTCCTCAAGCATTTGTTGTTGTGCATTAAGCTTACTAGAGTCCTCAAAGTCTCCTT
>JAGFNQ010005853.1:120650-324507 GCA_024364735.1 Boesenbergia rotunda | reverse complement strand
TCTAGAAATACAGCATGCCTTGAAACAAACACCTTTTGTTCCAAGGGATGATAGAATTGGTAACCCTTCGTTTCCTTAGGGTATCCAATAAATAGATATTTATCAGACTTAACATCCAATTTGTCTGATACAATCCGCTTTACATAAGCTAGACAACCCCATATCTTTAGGTGAGATAAATGAGGTTTCTTACTATTCCATGTCTCATATGGAGTTGTAGAGACTACCTTGGTCGGAACTCTGTCTAGCAAGTAAACAGCTGTCTTAAGCGCATAGCCCCAAAAGGATTTTGGAAGTGTTGCATGATTCATTATAGATCTAACCATGTCCATCAAGGTTCGGTTACGCCTCTCAGATACACCATTATGCTGTAGTGTATATGGCGGAGTCCATTGAGACAATATCCCATTGTCCCTAAGATAATCTTGAAACTTTTGACTTAAGTATTCACCACCCCGATCGGATCGAAGTATCTTAATACTTTTGCTAAGCTGTTTCTCTACTTCACTTCTGAACTCTTTGATTTCTCAAAAGCTTCAGATTTGTGTTTCATTAAGAACACATACCCGAATCGTGAGTGATCATCAATAAAGGTAATGAAGTAGCTATAGCCTCCATGTGCAAGAGTTGACATTGGTCCACGTACATCAGTATGTATTAGACCAATCAATTCTCCCACTGGTTTACCTTTTTCAGAAAAGGGTAATTTGGTCATCTTGCCTTTTAAGCATGATTCACATGTATCAAATGAACCAGGTGATAAGTACCATTTTATTGATTATTTTAGTTGCTAAAATCCATGTTTGACCTATGTTTTTATTGCTTAATTGTGAAATTACCCTAGGTTTTAGAACTTCCTCTTATTTTGGACTTAATTGCAAATTTACACATATTTGGATTATTTGGCCACTAAATTTTTGATATATTTTTGTAGGCATGAAAGGTTCATGGACCTAGGGCATACTGGGTCAAACTTGAGTCAGAAGAGGACCCAGATCGAGTTATTAAGTTTCGGATTAATCTGGGCCGTCCGATTCAAAAGCGGCTAGATCTGAGCCATCCGGGACCATCTGAAGCAATCCGAGCTAGGGTTAGGGTTGATCAAGCACTCTGATCATGATCTGAAGGTTTCATCCCAATCAGAGCTCAATCAACTGTTGGATCAAGCTTGGAGGGCTCTAGATCGTCCATTCAATGATTAGGTTGATCTGGACCATCCGTTGCAAATCTGGAGGATCCGAGCTACCACGAGGCAGATCCTGACCCCTGATCAACATCATCAAAGTTTGGATTAAATCAGAGCAAGATCAGCCTTTGGATTTCCTCAAATCAATCTGGGCCGTCCATTCTTATGTATTTAATCAAACATTTCCCTGCCTTCAGCCTTGTCGCGTCTCCGCCGCAGCGTTCTTTCTTCTTCAGCTAGTTCTTCGTTCTTCAGTTAATTTCTTCAATCCAAGGGGCGCGACCCCTCAATTTCTTGCTTAGATTGAATCCTAGGTCATTGGGGAAGTCTCTCGGTGAAATTCCAGCTTGAGGATTGCCCAAGAACAGAGCTATTGTGAGGTTTCCGTGGCTCTGCTGTTTGAAGTCGTCGATCTTAGTTGCGCTCCATTTCCATCACCCGGAGCTATCTGGAGGGGTTCCCTAGAGTGCTCTGACCATCCCCGAATCACCATCGCACTTGGACGCAGCGAGATTGAAGAATTCATATGGAAATTCAGATTGAGCAGAGTTTGAGTTGGGATTGAATCGCAGAGACAATTTCTTGATGGTTTGTGGAGCTTACGGGTTCGAGGCTTGCCCTTGTGTGACGAACAAGGAGGATTTGAGCTAGGGAAGGAATTGAGGAGTAGTTTTGTAGTTAATTTCTTGTTTTAGTTGTAATTTTATTTTCTGTCGTAGTTCTATTTCTGAATTTCCGTTTTAGTTGTTGTAACTTATGTTTCTGAATTGTTTTGCTTAATTAGATTTCATTTGGCAAGTAGTTAGTTAATGAACTTGTTTCATGAACAATAGCTTTTAATTTCAGTTCATTTAATGTTTAATTGTTTGCGTTCATTTCTGTAGTGCGTATCAATTCCCTGTTTTGCGTATCAGTTGTTTCTGGCGTGCCATGTTTGTTTCTGATTTTGCAGTTTCTTGCAAATTCAGTTTATGTTTAGCTTTGATGCCTTGAATTAGAGACAACAATTAGTGCGATAATGCATAGGATCTAAGGGTGTTTCGAATCTAGATTAATTTCTGCACTTTTGCTCAGTTGCAAGTCAGTTCTGCAATTGGATAACTTCTCAACTGCGTTTCATCTTTTAGCTGCGTATCAGTCCTTTTACCTTGCATATCAGTTTCATTTCCTATAAGCACTTCTGCATTTTGTATCAAGATTGTTTTAGTTTTCTTGTTTGAATTTCCTTTGTAGCTGGTTGCTTTCCAAAAGGTTTTAATTTCATTTCTGCTTTAGTTTTTCAGCCTGTGCGTATCAAATTTCTGAATTCTGCATCAGTTTAATTGCATCGTTTCTTGCAGTTGGTAGATTCCCGCTTCTGTGTTCTAGATTGCTGAGTTGTTTGTGTAAGAAATGATTGCAATTAGATCAGTTTATCCCGCATTGATTCAATTCTGAACTTAGTTTCCAATCTGAAATTTCTGTTCTCTGCTCAAACTGTTGCGTATCAGTCCTTGTTTGGATTTCTGAATTTCGTTTCAGCAAGTCTCAGTCATTTCTGAATTTCCATTGTAACTTGCTCCATTCTCATAGCACTTTGTATCCATCGTCGCATTTGATTTCAGTTTACAAACCATTTTATTTCAGTATGCGCAGTCATCAAATCTGAAACTGTGCCAAGTGACCATTAGCTTTTCTTAAGCTTTCTTTAATTTCAGTTAGTGACTTTAGTTTAGCTCGCATTCAATTTGTTACTTCACTTCAGTTGCTTCACATTAGCATTTTCACATTAGTTTAAAATCCCTGCAGTTCATTTAAGCTTTTGGCACATGAGTTCTTTCCTTTGTATCAAGTCTGTCTCGATTTTTTCCATTTTGTATGAAGAAGAGTTTTGGCAGTGATAGGTGCCAATTTAAGTGCAATTTTGAGTGAGTAGTGAGCTGGGAGATAGTTCGTTTCATGCATGGCTTGAGTTTGAATTCCAACTTCCATTTCGGCACTAATAGCAAGTTTCAACTCTACAATTAGGCTTTAAGTGTTTGGCATTAGCTTTAATCGAAAATTCTAGCCTTGTTCTAATTCACTTGCTTAGTATTTGGGCTGCCCTTAAATTCAGATTTGTTTCCCAAATTTAGTTAAGTTGCCTTGGTTAAGTTAGCTTTTCATTGGTTGAGTTATTAATTGCAACACACTTGTTTCGTTCATTCAGTGAAGTGATTTCCTTTTCATTCCTAATCGCATTCCAGACCCAAATCACATTCGAAACCCAAATTCACAAACGACACATAAACACGAGCTCGAATCAAACAAACTCTCAACTAGTCCCTAGGAAAAATACGACCTGTGGCCCCTTTACTACGTTTTCATATTTTGATTGGAAAAAGGGTTTCCAGCATTATTCATATTTAAATTTGAGACCCACATTCGTGACAGTCTATTTTGGGTCCATCAAATTTTTGGCGCCGTTGCCGGGAAAGCAACTAGTTGATTTGTTTGATTTTTGTTTGTGTGCTTATGGGCATATCATTTGATTCTATTTTCTTGTGCTTTATCTTTTGTATATGGTTGCTGTCATTTTTCTTGTTTGTTTTGTGACAGGATTGCCAGTTCAAAATGTTCTCATCTAATTACCAACAGCCATGTCCACAATTTCAGCAGAACCAACCTTTCAATCAGCAACCAAATCAGTTTTATCAGCCACAATGTCAACAATTTCAGCAAGAATTTCAGCCATGTCAGAATTTTCAGATTGGGCAGCCACAATTCCACAATTTTCAGCCTCAATTCCAGCAATTTCAGCAGCCACCACAGCAAGATTTCCAACAGCCCTACTCAAATTTCCAACAAATTCAGAATGGGCAGCCCCAATTTTCAATTTTTGAGCAACCAATTCAGCAATTTCAGCCCAACTTTCAGCAACCTTATCAACAAGATCAATCACTTTTTCAAGGAATTCAGCAAGGGTGTTTAGATAATCAGAATTTTCAGTAACCACCCTTCCATCAAGTTCAACCAAACCAAGGATTTCAGCATCTTAACCAAAATTTTCAGCAGCCTTTTGTAAGTTTTCAGCAGGGAAATAATCAATTTCAGCCTCTGTTGGGACCGGGTGCATGTCGACAAGGATACGGGTTCGTAAAATTTTAAATTTTTACGTGCAGCGGAAGAATTAGCATAAAATAATTTCCTAAATTATTTTAACCACGTATCTAGCATGCAACCTTATGGTGTGTGGACATAATCATAAATTAAAAATTTGTGAAAAGTAAACTAATTTACTAAGTACCTCGCGTAACTCGAAGTAAGGGACGAGATCCAACCGTAGCGTCCCTTGGAAGCTTCGCCTCTATTCGCGTCCACGCCGAGTTCTCTTCGGGATGACTTCGCAAAGTCACGAGTTTTGTGCCTACGAGAACTACTACATTCTCTAAAGGCACAACTAGAAGAGCAAGAGAAAAGAATGGAAACTCACCAACAAGAAACGGAATCTAAATTCCGGGAAGAGAGGAGTTGTGATCCGCGTCTTCTTCTTCTTGTCTTGGCTTCTCCTTCTCCTTGATAGCTCACGGCAACCAACCCTAAGGGAAGAAGTGCGTCGGCCCTAGGTGGATGAAGGGGTGCCGGCCCTAGTTGCCTCAAGGGGCACCGACCCTAGGGTTGAGAAGGGGAAAAGGGAGGAAGAGAATAAGAGAGAGAGAGGGAGAGGATTAACTCTTAATCAACTTAATTGATTGGAATTGAAGGCTAGCCTTTGGTTCCTTTATATAGTAACCTCTCCCTTGCTAAGTCTCCTCTTTAACGGAATTAACGGAATTAATTTTCATAAGAAATTTATCTTATAAATTTTCTTATGAATAATTCCGTTATGCCTAGTTTTATTATAACTAACTTTATAATAAAACAAATTATTCTCTTCTTTAATTATGGAATAAATTTTATAAGAAATTTATAAATTTTTCTTTTAATGGAAAAATCAATTCATAATTGATTTTATAAAATTAAAATAAACCACTCCACGGATTATTTTAATTTCCCAAAAAGAAATAAATTTCTATAAATTTATTTATATAAATTTCTTTATACAAATTTATTTATCCATAATTTATAAAACAAATCGCGCTAGATTTATTTTATTAATTAAACCAATTAAATTGGTTTATTCCCCTTTTAATGGCCGGCCAAACCAAGAGGGTGGACACCCTTTTTGGCCCGCCAAACCAAGCCGATTCCATCGCGAATTAAACTCATTTAATTCGCCCATTAAGCCTTCAAAAGACTTAGCCATTTTAAGTTTCCGTTGCGCCTCTGATTAACTCAGATTCGACTTATTTCTCTTGATCGGAAAATCCAATTTTCAACTCATTTTAAATCGCTCGGATTACTCGTAGTGCGTGTGACTAAATAGGCTTTCGATTTATGTTGGCCGTCTATAATCAACTAATTATAGAACGATCATGAGTGGCACCTAGTAGTACATCATGACCCCCAATTAATCGAAAGATCAACGGTTTGACCTCAGAAGTAATTCTGAAACCCTTCAGCAGCTCTAATGAATCGTGCCTCATTCCCTTCACCACCTTATACCCACTTGGTTCAGGACATGGCCTGTTTGTGTCAGTCCCCACTAGACTGACTACGTCACACCTAGCCCAAGTAGTGTCTTTCTCGTCCTTTGGATTTCTAATTACTCTCATGTATTTAAGAGACTCGCACTCTAAACATGATATACTCTGGCCAGAGGTTTTGAGTAACAATCCGACGATAGGCCTGGGTATACATCTCCTCGCAAGGAGTGGTGAATCCTTTGTAGGCTGTTCAAACATCTTCGGGCACTTCGGCTTATACCCAATCATCCTGGGTCCACACCTCCTTGGAGATGCTTGCTTAAGATGTTAAAGTATAAGTCTCCATGACCAAGATGACTTGAACACCGTAAGTCAAAGGAACATCGCACTTAAGCTGCAGTAAGAACTTCATTGACATATCTACATGTAGATTCACATATGAAGTCTTACAGCTAGTCACTCCAATGAACTAGTTCCCTTAACTAGCATCCATGTTTATCTCTGGACATCCCAATGTCACCAGCCAGTGAGAATCAGCTGATTAGAGAATAACCCATGCTAGTCTCAACAGAATTGATAGTGTCCGTTTTTATCAATTCATCGACTAGGGATAATTTCAATACTTCACAATTGCACATTTAGAGATAATCACTAGTTGTGATCCCATCACAAATTCTCTTATGCTGTGAATTGTATTGCGGACATTCAGTAGATGAGTTTAAGATCTCAATCAAATACACAAACATGTATACTCAAATAGTGAATTATCATTTATTAGAATAAATGTTTACAATCATAAGGCGATTGCCTTAGGACACTTCTCTCATATTACTAACAGCCTCAACCTCAGCCATGACAGCAAGAATTTCAACCTATACAGAATTTTCAACAACCTCTTCAATATTCACAGCCATACGATCCAAATTTTCAGTTTCAAAACCAGAATTTCCAGCCCACTCAACTTCAGTGTTCACCACCACAATATCAACCTCAGATCCAAGAATTCCAGGTCTACAATTTTCAGCAATCTCCACCAACTTGTGAACCAAATTTTCAGCAGTTTAATCAGCCTATTCAACCATTTGATCAGCCCCCACAGTCTCCATTTCAGAATGCACAGCCTACTCTTGGCCTTCAACAGCCTTATGTTACATTTCAAGACCAACAAGAGTTCCACACTAACCAAGGAGGCTTTGAGAATCCTGATTGGA
The DNA here is from genome assembly GCA_024364735.1 of Boesenbergia rotunda. Taxonomy (NCBI): domain Eukaryota; kingdom Viridiplantae; phylum Streptophyta; class Magnoliopsida; order Zingiberales; family Zingiberaceae; genus Boesenbergia; species Boesenbergia rotunda. Next base: position 317,566 of record JAGFNQ010005853.1, on the reverse strand, counting down.
GTGAGGCTCAACAACAGAGGATGGTGGAGATGTGTCAACAAATTTTACAACAACAACAAGACATGGGAGGACGCCTTGGAAAATTGGTTGATCAATTGAAACAAAGGCAAGCCCAAGAATCAGAACAATTATCTTCTCAAGCTACTCTTAATTCTGAGGGGTATGATGGTGATCTAACCTTGGGAAATAAAGAGATTATGTCATGTTTAAACACTCCAGCTGCCAAAATTCCTGAAAAATTTCCAACACCCCATTTTCCCATTCAAAATAGCCCCGGAGTTGGTTTTATATCAGTTCAAGGTGACCCTAGTGCATGGCCAAGTCCTTCTTCAAGTGATCTTGCAATTTTGGTGGAAGAAGAAGAAGAGTACATCAAAAATAGGGCACCTACAGCATGCATTCCTCTTGAAGCTCCACAGGACCATTCTAGACTTTTATTTTGTGATGATAGTATTATTGAGGGTCCTAATTTTTCTGATATTGTTGTTGCAGATATTACTGAGGAAACATGCACGGGAGATGATTCCATAGGTGTAGGGGATTGCACTAAGCCCCAGGGACCACCACAATTGACTGGTACAGTAGAAGATTCAGATGATGAACCAGAAAGTGTAGGGACTTGCATGGTGGAAGCAAGAACCCAAGGATCACCTGCTTTAGTTGAATGTCCACTAGAATCTGAACCTGAAGTGGAGCATATACTTGACCAGGGGGAGGCCACAGATACATCTACTTTTGTAGAATCTTCAGGTATTTTTCAGCACGATCAGGTACATACTCCTCCTAATTTTTCTGAAAATTGTAATGAGGTACCTCAAACTGATTTTATTGTTTGTGATATACTTAGGGATGCATCTCTTGTAGAATTTAATTGTAAAAATCCCTAGAGGTACCTAGTGTAGAATTTGCTGAAAATGAAGCATGTTATGTTACATCAGATGTAAATGCTGAGTGTGAAAATTTTTTAGAAGTGCCTAGACTTAATGTTATTGTTGTGATGAGTCTTTTGATATATCTTATGCTGAAAATAATTGTGAAAAATTCATTGAGGCACCTAAAGTTGATTTCATAGGTTGTGATACATTGCTTGGTACATCCTTGGTAGAAAATAATTGTGAAATTTCTATTGAAGTGCCAAAAATTGATTTCTTTATTTGTGATGAATTTCTGGATGCATTTTCTGTAGAAAATAATTGTGAAAAATTTATTGAGGCACCAAGAATTGATTTAATTGGATGTGATGGAGTTTTGGATACATCTCATGCAGAAACTGATATTACTTTATTTCCTTCTTACCTTGTACGCTTGAGAGAGGTATTACATTGTTTTGCAGGGTCTAGAAGACTTCCGGAGTGGGTGCTCCATCTGAACAGACTCCAGCCTCCTGGAGTTGATTTTACTCTAATTCATAGCACTCCATTCCTTTAATGGATCTTGAACCTGAATCGCCTTCGGCCATCGGAGAAAATTTTTGTAAAGTTCAAGTGTGGGGGAGTCCTAGTTCTCTCAGCCACCCATGTTCCTCCACTACCACGATGGAGGCTCCTTCTGGATAGACTCCGTCCACCAGAAATAAAGGGGAGATTGTTCTTTCTTGTATTTTCCTTTATTGCATTTTTTTCCTTTAAATTGAGTCCTTACTAATAAAGGCTTGAGTAGAGTAGAATGAATAGGAGTCATTGTAAATACTTTGTTATTTCTTTTGTCACTTTTTCTTGCATGAGTAGAAATAAAAGTATCTCTCTAGGTTATCTTCATGTCATTTTAGAATCTCTTGAAAATAAATTAAATTTGGTTGTCAAAACTTAGGGTTTGAGCTAATGGATGAAATCTTGGATGCTTGAGTACTACTTGGTTTTAAATTCTTAATTGATGACTTGAGATGAATTATTTTTGCCTAACGAGAATTAGCCTTATATTTGTGACACACATATGTTATTGTACTCTAGAACTTGCTTAGGTTCTTTCAAAATTATATTTCAATAATTGGATCACATCTATGGAGGCAAATCAAATTGTTTTCAATGATCATACTTGATACATACTCTTTTCAATTTTCCCTTCTATTTTCCTACTCTTAACCCCAATTTTCTAGGGATTTGTTTGCTTGGGATGTTTTCTTGATGCTACTTTGCACGAGATGGACAAAGATTTAAGTGTGGGGGAGTGATTAGAGTTTTGGAATTATTTTGGAGCAAGGATGCATTTCATTTCAAAGAAATTTTTTTTTTGTGAAATTGAAGCCAAAAGGTGCCAAGTGAGTGAATTTGAATTCCAAAAATGAGCAAGAGGATGGAAGCAAGTGGAGATCTAGATTCCTTATCACACTTTGAAGATCAAAGTGGCACGCAAGAAAAGAAAAGAAGAACAAAAAAATCTGCAATGAGGAGAAAAATGACACGCAAATGAAGAAAACTTGTGCCAAAAAGAAAAAAAATTTCTGTGAAGCTACTTTTGGGCAGAAATGTTGGGATTGAAGCTGTTCTTTGTGATAGGAATCAGCCACACTTTGTTGGAGGCCTGAATTGCAGCTGTGCAATATCAGAATGTCAGAATTGAAGATGAACAAGCTGAGATCAATGAAGAAATCTGTGCAAAACTGATTTGATTTGAAAATCTTTGTAGAGTAGTAAGTGAAGTGCAGCTGGGCTGATTTGAAGCCGAAAAATGAATTAAGATGCAAGGGCTGCTTACAAGAATTGAGAACAAAATCAGAGCTGAAAATGCAGTAGAAATGAGGAAAAATCAGAATGAAATGTTTCCATTCAAACAGATTTGTGTCAAGTTGAAGCTGAAATTAGATTTTCCGAGGCTATGAATCAAGGCATAAAGTGTGAAAATGCATCAAAGGCGATGAGAACATCCACTGCTGATCAGAACTGAAAGAAGTTGCGGCTGCTAGGACTTGTAGATCAGGACAGAAAATAAAAACAGTGCAGTGGCTTGGTCTCAACTTGCTGAGTAGGAATTCTCCACTGATAAGTGATATAACTTCTGCGAATGTAGAGATCTTGGAGCATTGAATCTGGCACAAGTGGAGGAAGTCGACAGCCTACAAATAGGACTGAGGAAAGAGCTGAAACAAATTCAGTTATGAAAAAAAAAATAGTAAGAAAAAGAATTCAGTTAAGTCAACTTTCAAGTGAGGTATTTAAACTCTTTACTACTATTGATGCAAATTGTTTTGAGAAATCAGACTGATCTGAAATGACTCTTAATGAAGTTTGATTCCATTGTGAGACAACATGACTGACCAGAAAAAAAAAGAGAACAATTTGAAGAAAAAAAAACAAGAAAAACATAGGAAACAAAGTTGGCACACCATTGAGTTTCGGCACCATGCAATTAGTGAAGTTAATCTCATCCAAATTGAAGATTTGTTCCACCATCATTCTGATTTCAGTAGAGAAAAGAAAGAAGAGAAAAAAAAATCAAAAAAGAGAAGAATGAAATAAGTTGGCATGCAAGGTGGATGTTGGCACATTGAGATCAATAGGGTTTTCTTCATCCAAATCAAAGGAATTATTCAAGTTTGACTCCATCACACTTTTGAATTCACTAGAGGACTGTCAAGAGGGCAGAGTTCATTGGAAACATCCTTGAGCACTCAAGTCTTCCACTTTATCCATTTTTCCATTTCCTTGATTTTTACTCCATTTCTTATCATTTTTCATGTTTTCATTTGTTTTTATAGTTGTTGATCCTAATCATGAATAATGGTGGAGATTAGATAACAAGCAAGCCTATGGTAGTGCAAGAAGCATGTGTGTTTGAGTGAGCTCCACTTTCATCATCTACTTAGAACTTAAGGAGAGAGCCACCAAATTTTCCTTGAAAGGCTAGTGAGTTAAATTCATCTCAATGACTCATGATGGATGAAAAGGCTAAGTTGTTGATTTAAGGACAAGATATTAATCCATAGAGCTTAGATTTATGAGAATTGACGACCTAGATAATTTCTTTTCAATTGCTTCTAATTATGCTTAAGAAAATCTAGGGGATACATACTTACTGGTTTCGCGAGACGCTCAAGCCATTGTCCCTAAGATAATCTTGAAACTTTTGACTTAAGTATTCACCACCCCGATCGGATCGAAGTATCTTAATACTTTTGCCAAGCTTTTCTCTACTTCACTTCTGAACTCTTTGATTTCTCAAAAGCTTCAGATTTGTGTTTCATTAAGAACACATACCTGAATCGTGAGTGATCATCGATAAAGGTAATGAAGTAGCTATAGCCTCCATGTGCAAGAGTTGACATTGGTCCACATACATCAGTATGTATTAGACCAAGCAATTCTCCCACTGGTTTACCTTTTTCAGAAAAGGGTAATTTGGTCATCTTGCCTTTTAAGCATGATTCGCATGTATCAAATGAACCAGGTTCAAATGATTCCAGAATTCCACATCGGTGTAATTTGGTCTTGCGTTTCTTGCTTATATGGCCAAGACGACAATGCCACGTATAGGAGTCTATTTGATTATCTATTCGAGCACGTTTGTTGCTAACTTCGATATTGAAAATGTCACTGGATAAATCTAACGTGTAGATACCATTGCATAAAGTTCCGGTCCCATAAAGAACACCATTTAAAGTTATGTAACAGCAATTGTTACTAAAAGTTAAATGGTAACCCTTTTCATTCAAGCATGAAATAGATACAATGTTCTTTATTAACGAAGGAACAAAATAACAATTATCCAATTCTAAGACAAGTCCAGTAGGGAGCTTTAGCAAATATGTTCCGATGGCAATAGCAGCAATCTTTGCTCCATTTCCAACTCGCAAATTCGCTTCTCCCTTGACGAGTCTTCTTCTATTCCTTAGCCTGTGTATGTCATTACATATATGTGAGCTACACCCAGTATCAAGTACCCAGGTGTATGAGGAAATAGAGTGACATTCAATAACGAAGATGTCTGAAGAGGATGGGGGCATCGGATGCCTTCTTCTTTAATGACTCAAGATAAACCTTGCAGTTTCTTCGCCAGTGGCCCTCCTTGCCGCAGTGATGGCAAGTGCCTTTTGGTGCCTTTTCAATCCTTTTGGCCTTAGTTAACTTTTTGGTGTCCAAAATGGAACGCAAATTCAGAGAAGACATGATCAGGTGATTATCCTAGAAATACAAATTGAGGTTATGTGATGAGAATGATAAAGAATGCATCAATATACATTAATTAAATCCTTTTTATTTTTCGAATTGAATAACCCTTTTTATGAATTCGGGAGATCGTAGGAACATCTCCAAATAGGTTGATATCCAACCATAGATAAGAACAACCATGGCTGGAGTCCATCAAGTTATTCTTAGCTATGAAGGTAGGTAATTATACCGATTACATATTACACATATGTAACTATCACATTGTGCTATCAACTAATTGAATGTTTGCATATATCATTGGGTTGTTAACTCATTAACAAGTATGTAACAATATACATAGCACCCAACTGCACCTCTCTTTACATCGACCTTGGCTGTGACACAACAAATCGATGCTCCAAGCTTAAGGCTGACCTATTAATCAAGAAATAGTTTTAATATGGTTGGAGCTCATTCAACCGTTCAGTCAGGCTTGGATGTGTCCAACAACCAAAACTAAGGATTGACCTCTGACTCCAACTATATTAATCATAAACTAATTCCATGGTTTGAACATGTTGAGGTTCAAGCCGGGCATGGATGTGTCCATCAACCCAAACGAGAAACAAAACTCCGGTTCTATCCATATTAATGGAAGGTGTTGGTCTTAATATTTTGTAAGGGGTTTTGGGTCTCATCCTTTTCTTTTATGCACATTCATGACATATAATTATGTAATGTTCTAACGATTTTCTTAATAAAGTATGTATGTGACTTAATTTATCAAGTCTCATTAATTGAATTAGGAACCGGATTTTCTAATTCTAATTTCATACTTTATTCAAGGAATTATTTTTGGGAAACAATTTCCTAAATTATCATAATCAATTTCGGAATTAATATGTTTAAGACTTTGATTTCTCTAAATCAAATCTTATTATATTAAGAGACAGATTTCCTTAATTCAACCACATATTATTTTCATGAAAATCTTATTTAAGGAAATATACTCTATAGGAAACAATTTTCCTAATTAATTTTGGAGACAATAATATGTAAGAGCATCACCTCAAAAATTTCCAAGATTTGATCACATATTTTATTTATGGAAAATTAATATCAATAACTTAATTTGGACGGCTCCCCGAGGCTCAATCCAAAATAAGAATTTATTGATAATATAATTTGGACGACTCCCCGAGGCTAAATCCAAATTAAACATTTGACAGTTTAAATTCAATTTAGGAAATTTAATTATAACAACTAACTTTAAATTGGACGGCTCCCCGAGGCTCAATCCAAAATTAAGAATTTTATAAATAATTTAATTTCCAATTATGAATTTAAATGCCAATTAATATTCCCATAATTTGTCTAGACTTTTTTGAAAGAAAGTGCCCAAAATTGCGAGCTTTCCATAAATGGAAAGTTTCCAAAAATAAAAGGTTTTCAGAATAATTGTAAGTTTCTGGTACAAAGAAATCTTACGTATTTCCAAAATAGGAAATTTCCAAAATTAGAAAGTTTCCACAAATGGAAAGTTTTCACAATTATCATAAAATTTCAGAAACAGAGGTATTTCAAAAGTTTGCGAAATTTCATGATGATTTCCAAACTTCAAAATTCCTAAATCGAAAATTTATCATAATTGGAAAGTTTCCATAATTGGAAAATTTTCCAAAATTGAGATCATGACAAAGTTTTCCGTAAAACAATTATATGATTATGTCGAACACTAACCGGCTCTGATACCACTGTTGGGACCGGGTGCATGTTGACATGGATGCGGGTTAGTAATTTTAAAATTAATTACGTGCAGCGGAAGGTTTAGCATAAATAATTTCTCAAATTATTTAACCACACATCTAAGCATGCAACTTTATCTTGTGTAGACATGATCATATATTTAAAATTTTGCAGAAACATAAACTAATTTATGTATTACCTCTCGTAACTCGAAGGAAGGGACGAGATCCAACCGTAAGCATCCCTCGGAAGCTCCGCCTCTATTCGCGTCCACGCTGAGTATCTTCGGGATAACTTCGCAAAGCACGAGTTTCGTGTTCTTGAGAACTACTAGATTCTCCGAGAACGCGACAAGAAAACTAAGAGTGAAGTAATCACATCGGAAAAACTCACTACCAAGGTTGGTCGGAATCACAATTCCGGCGAGAAGGAGGAAGATGACTTGCGCCCAATCCCAAGGTGATAATGGCCGGAGAGGAAGATCGTCCCAACGGAAGAACTTTGTCGCCTCGGTGCTTCTCCTTGTGCTCACGGCAAGAAGAAGGGAGAAGAGCCTGTGGCCGGCCAAGAGAAAGAAGGGAGGAGAGGGAGAGAGCTCAGGCAAGAATACTTTGATTGATTTCCAAGCCTTGCCTTGGGTCCTTTATATAGTGCCTCTCAACCGCCAAGTCTCTTTTTTCTTATGGAATAAATTTTCTATGACTTATTCCATCATGCCAAGTTTTATCATATTTTAATTCTTGATAAAAAACCGACCAAGTCTTCTTTTTTCTTATGGAATAAATTTTCTTATCATGGTAAATCAATCCTTGATTGATTTTATAAAATAAAATAAACCAATCCATGGTTCATTTTAATTTCCATGAAAAATAAACCAAACCTTGGTTTATTATATAAAAATTTATATCATCCATAATTTTATAAAACAAACCACACATGGTTTATTTTATAAATTGAACCAAAAACTTGGTTCTCTCCCTTTGTTGTGGCCGGCCAAGCAAAGAGGATGGAGACCCTCTTTGGCCGGCCCATCCAAGCCACGCCCCAATGAATTAAACTCATTTAATTCATCTATTAAGTCTTCAAAAGACTTAGCCATTTTACGTTTCCGATGCGTCTCTGAAAAATTCAGATTCGACTTATCGTTTGGCTTAACCAAACCTAATCTCTTTTGATTGGAAAATCCAATTTTCAACTCGTTTTAAATCCCTCGGATTACTTGTAGTGCGTGTGACTAAATAGGCTTTCGATTTATGTTGGCCGTCTATAATTAACCAATTATAGAACGATCATGAGTGGCACCTAGTAGTACATCATGATCCCCAACTAATCGAAAGATCAACGGTTGACCTCAAAAACTATTCTGAAACCCTTCAGCAGCTATAATGAATCGTGCCCCATTCCCTTCACCATCTTATACCCACTTGGTTCAGGACATGGTCTATGTGTGTCAGTCCCCACTAGGCTGACTACGTCACACCTAGCCCAAGTAACGTTTTCTCGTCCTACGGATTCTAATTACTCTCATGTATTTAAGAGATTCATACTCTGAACATGTCATGCTCTGGCCAGAGGCTTCGAGTAATAATCCGATAATAGGCCTCGGGTATACATCTCCTCGCAAGGAGTGGTGAATCCTTTGTAGGCTGTTCAAACATCTTCGGGCACTTCGGCTTATACCCAATCATCCTGGGTCCACACCTCCTTGGAGATGCTTGCTTAAGATGTCAAAGTATAAGTCTCCATGACCAAGATGACTTGAACACCGCAAGTTAAAGGAACATCGCACTTAAGCTGTAGTAAGAACTTCACTGACATATCTATATGTAGATTACCATATGAAGTTTTACAACCAGTCACTCCAATGAACTAGTTCCCTTAACTAGCATTCATGTTTATTTCCGGACATCTCAATGTCACCAGCCAGTGAAAATCAGCTGATTAGAGAATAACCCATGCTAGTCTCAACAGAATTGATAGTGTCTGTATTTATCAATTCATCGACTAGGGACAATTTCAATACTTCACAATTGCACATGTAGAGATAATCACTAGTTGTGAATTCATCACAAATTCTCTCATGCTGTGAATTGTATTGCGGACATTCAGTAAATGAGTTTAAGATCTCAATCAAATACATAAACATGTATACTCAAATAGTGAATATTCATTTATTAAAATAAATGATTATAATCATAAGGCGATTGCCTTAGGACACTTTTCTCATATCACTAACAGACTGCCCCAATGACAGTCGACTGCCCCACTCACACACCTAGGGTTTCCCTTCCCGAGTACACTTCTCTCAACACTCGTCCCCTAGGGTTTCCAGTCTCTCAGATGCACGCAAGCCTCCAGCTTGCCTCCATGTCATCCTTCTCGCATGCATCGAAGTTCGCTCCCCTCATCTCATCGTCCTTGCTCTCCAAAGTCCCTCAAGTGCGCACACAAGCCCACGGCTTGTCTCTATGCCACCCTTCACCGTACTGAGGCCGTCCAGTCGAGTCAATATGTGTAACCTGTACAATCTGCACACTCAACATACACATATTAGAACACAAGGGAAACCTAACTTAAACCCTTTGGCCAAACATCAAAACTCATGATCACTCTGGATCACAGATTGTCTTAACACTCCCGGAGGCCGTGAACCTCAGACTGGAGCTGGGAGAAATGCTCCTGTGTAACTCCTCCAGTGGGCTTCTCATTAGAATTGGAGGAATCAGAATGCTGTCTCCAGACAATCTCCCCCTGCCGACACTCAATTCCTGCCAAGGACAATTGTCGTGCACCAATCTGATCATAGTCCTTGGACAGATGACGTACCTGACCGCTAGTCGTGCGAATACCTCTAGACTTAAATAACTCGGTCAGGACATGACAGAAGGGCATGTAAATCTTACCATTTACACTGTGTGAAAAGTGAACAATGGAGGCAAAGACATGTAGGGTGACATCAATATCTAATCGCCTTTCCAGCGCATACATCATTACCAAGTGAGGCAGCTGAATCATCGACCTCCCCTTGGTAATGATGGGTAAGATGCAGTCTAAGACAACTTTATACAATACGTTGCTAGCTGGACTTATGCGCTTGCCTCAAAAAGGTGCTCTGTAGAAACTCGACGTCTCTCAAAATAATGCAAATGAATCTGGTCCAGGGTCACACCACGAAAGGTGAAAGGCTCGATAATTTTCGAAAATATGTAAAGCATTGTTAGACGCCCTCCACCCTAGAAATGATCCTAAGACTGCAGGTGTAAAGGGAATAGTCTCTCCTGCCACTAGGGACTCATAAGTCCCATTATCCGAATCAATGCATGTATGGTTGGAATAAAATTCCTTACACATGTCAATATTGACATCATGCTGATAATACACTAATTGCTCTAGACCAAAGTGTGTAATCATCTCAGAAATATGAGGAGCTTTCACTTGAAAGTAGGTTCGGTTGAGATACCGATAATTCATTAATACAAACTCATTATCCTCAAATCACCGTCGACACTCCTCGGACCGGAACCGAGGTGCCTCCTGATCTACACGACCTTGCTGTGATGACCCCTCACCCTTTCTTTTCTTTTGGACAACTCTAAAATGTAACCATACCCATGCATGTACCACATATTACCCCACACAGAGAAAACACAAAGAAAAAACATGCACAAAGAAACAAATTAGTTCCAAACTATGAACTAATCGTGAAAAATAAATTACACAAATAGTTACCATTTCTCCCTTCGTTGCATGGTGAAGATGGGTGAGGATTGACTTAAGAGAAGAGGTTTTACTAGCCCTAGGTTTAGATCTGAGGTGGGAGGAGGCTAGAGAGGTGTTTTAGGGCTTGGATAACGCCTTAGATCAAGAGAGGTGGTCGGGGAAGAAGGAATTTCGCAGGGGGTGGCACCGAAAACCCTAGGTTCGGCCACCCCCGCGTGGTTGTTTTTATTTAAAACCACGCATATCAGTTAACAGCCGATTGAGAAACAAACCCGAGAGTTCAGTCGACTACCCTGGGGGCAGTCGACTGATAACTGTGAATTCCTAGTTTTTCTGTCCGAATTTCAGAAATGCGTAGTTAATTTCACAAACCTCCAAAAAATCTGAAATTTCGTGAAGAGATTTGTGAAGCCTATGTCTACTTGGGAAAAAAATGTTTTCAAGTAAATCTATCTCAGATCCCAAGATTGACACAAAACTCAAAACTACCTAAATTGTGTCATTGAAACTTATCCAAAAGTTCTAGTTTTGATCTTTCCTTGATGTATCTTCCTAAACTTAATCACAATACATTCCTAGCACTGATTTATATGTCATTTACACATTAGAATCCAATTTTCACATAATATAGTCCTATTTTCATCTTTTACTCCATAAACATTCTTTTAATGTGTCAATTCCCTAGGATTAAGACTCAAATGAGTCTTCTAAATCCTTTGGCACATCCCTAAATCCATCTAATCTCCGAGGAGGAATCCTCCTGAGATCCATTGACCATGGATCCCATTGTGACATCTAGAGTTCTCCCTTGAGCTCCTAGTGTTGGGTATGGCTTGACGGGTTTCCTTAGCGAAAACTTGATCATCTTTGAGAGACCTCTCCATGTCTACGGATTAAAAATTAATCCGAATGGAGACCCGTCTCCCAACAACCATCTCATCGTCGTATCAAATGATCCAAATTACAACTCGGCCAATCACAAAGATCGAGCCTTGTAATTTGCTTAATCGTTCGACTGCGGAAAAGGCGACGAGTGGATCGCCGACTTTTGTGTTTATGGTCGTGGTCCAGTTAGTTAATTATTATCCATGATAAATAATCAAAATAATTAATAAACATACATGAAATGACGAGGCAAATAAACATGACACAATAAAACATAAGGAGCTTGGGAGGAGATTATACCTTCCCTATTACCTCGCAGCCTTCTACCTTATGTCCCTCCCTTCCCGGACGTCGTGTGGGCAATGATCTACCGAGAGCTAAGATCACTAAGGAACTCTAACCGAGCTCTTCTCCTTGACTTGGCTGAATAAGAAACCCTAGCTCCTAGAGTTTACTCGCAGCAAGCTTTCACCTCCTCTTCCATTGCGTCGTCGACCGTCGGAGCTGCCCTAGGGCCGCCGGACCAGCTGCTGACCTCGAGAGGAAGGAGAAGAAGATTACCCAAACAACCCGAAACTCAGCCCCTCCCTCAACCTTGTGACGCCGCCGGAAGTTTGCTTGCGCCGCCTCCCACCGACCGTCGGCGACTTCTCCACCCTTGAAGGTCACCACAAAAGGAAGAGAGCTTCCCTTCCTTGTCTCTATAAGTCTCAGCTGAAGCTTGGTGGAGAGAAGAAGAAGGACCGAAGAGGAGAAGCATCATCTCCTTGGCACTGCCCGAACCCTAAGGGAGAATAGGAGAGAGAGAGGAGGGGGGAGAGACCTAGGGTGTCAAATCTTGGATTCCGCCTTGGTTTCATGATCTCATAGGGTATTTATAGGGCTAAGGTAGGGACCAAGAGGAGGAGTTGGATCTTGGCGCACCAATGGATCTAAACCCGATCCATTAATTAAGATCTATTCCACTAAAGAATCTTAATTGAACTTTCTCACCAACCCCCATATTTTCATATGGGCTCCACATATTACGAGTCGTCCATCCCCCTGTGTTTAAGATATCGAATGCATGTTAATTAATTTAAATTATTGACAATTCTAATTAATTAACTTCTGGATCCTTGATTAGTACCACTTAACCTTATCATCATGCCGGATCAAATCCACCTGCAGGGTTTAGCATGATGAACCTTTTGAGCTCATCAAGGGGGCATCATCATCCCGTCTCACCAAGACACGGATTCCGTTAATAATCAATGACACACCATATTATTAATATTATCTCCCAACTTACCGGACCTATCGATCTAACAGAATAAATCTCACCCATTAGTAAATCAAAGAAATAATAATTAATTATACATGCCTGTTATTATATTGGGATTAAGGGATCGTACTCCATAATAAAATCTGAGGTCCTATCCAATTATCAAGTCAGTGCAAATTGGATAACCTCTGGTTTTGATCCTGCTCAATGTACTCAAATCACACTAGTGTAATTCTATGGTCAAGACCAACCACACCTAATTACACTACAACCATCCCGATGGTTTGTCCAATTCCATCTCGGTTGTGAGCCTCTACTTATACTAGGCAAGGACTGATAATATGATCTTCCGTGTAACACCATACACCATGTTATCTACAATGCGAAGTAAAGGACTTTTATGCATGTACTAATATAAACAAGCACCTAGTGTTATTGTGATTCTCTTTTCAAAATAAAGATGATCATATATAAAAGAGGTAACTCTTTCAGTATACACAACATACAATCTCCCACTTATATTAAAGACTTTGCTGTTCTCTCATTGCCATACATCTGACCCCCATATCCTTCACATGCTGGTCAAAAGCTCTAGCTGGAAGAGCTTTAGTGAAAGGATCCTCCAGCTTGTCCTTTGATGCAATCTTGGCGACGACCACTTCTCCTCGCTTTACCATTTCTCGTATCAGGTGGTACTTGCGCTCTATGTGTTTACTCGCCTTATGGGCTCGTAGTTCCTTCAAGTTTGCAATTGCACCACTGTTATCACAAAAGATTGTGATAGATCTGGGCAAACCAGGAATCACATCCAAGTCCATGATGAAGTTCCTGAGCCATACAGCTTCCTTGGCTGCCTCTGAGGCCGCCACATATTCAGCTTCCATTGTAGAGTCCGCCACACATTTCTGCTTGACACTCCTCCAAACTATGGCTCCGCCTCCTAGAGTAAACACAAACCCGAGGTAGACTTACTCTTGTCCCTATCTGCCTGGAAATCTGAGTCCGTGTAACCTATAGGGACCAATTGGTCTACCCGGTAATCCAGCAAATAATCCCTAGTCCGTTTCAGGTATTTCAATATATGCTTTACCACAGTCTAATATCCCGTCTAGGGTTACTCTGATATCTGCTAACCATGCCACGGCAAAACAGATATCTGGTCTCATGCACAACATGACATATATGAGGCTTCCTACTGCCGAGGTATAAGGAACCACCTTCATTTCCTCTATCTACTTTGATGTTTTCGGACACATCTCCTTGGATAGAGGAACTCCATGCCTGAAGGGTAAGTAACCCTTCTTGGAGTTTTTCATGCTAAAACGAGCCAGGACTGTGTCAACATATGAAGCTTGGGATAAGCACAACATCATTTTCTAGCGATCCCTTATGACCTTGATCCCAAGGATGTGTCCCGCTTCTCCTAAGTCCTTCATATCAAACTATTTTGACAACCAAACCCTTACGTCTGATAACACATTGACATTGTTGCCAATTAACAAAATATCATCTACGTAAAGTATAAGAAACACCACTATGTTTCCGTCACATCTCTTATATACACACGAGTCATCCGGGCTTTAAATAAAGCCATATGATTGGATTACTTCATCAAAGCGGATGTTCTAAGATCGCGAAGCTTGCTTCAATCCATAAATGGATCAATTAAGCTTGCACACATGATACTCTTTGCCCTTTGCAATGAAACCTTCTGGTTGCTTCATGTAGATGGTCTCCTCAAGACTTCCGTTAAGGAAAGCTATCTTGACGCCTATCTGCCATACCTCATAGTCCATATGACGCAATAGATAAGAGAATCCGGATAGACTAAAGCATGGCTACCGGCGAAAAGGTCTCCTTATAATCGATACCCTCTTTCTGAGTATACCCTTTCGCAACAAGCCTAGCTTTGAAGGACTCAACCTTATCTTGGAGGGCCTCGTCATAGGTCCAGAGATCCGGTTCATGTTTACCTGAGACCAAGTCCGACGACTCTCCCAAAAACATAAACCTTTCAGGCTGTCTAACAACTGTCCGACGACTCTTTCTTTTGTAGATCCACTTGCATCCAATGACTTTTACACCATCAGTTGGTTCACAAGCTCCCAGACATGATTAGAATTCATAGATTCTATCTCAGAGTTTATAGCCCTTTGCCAAGAATCTGATCCTTATCTTGGAGGGCCTCGTCATAGGTCCAGGGATCCGTTCATGTTTACTGAGACCAAGTCCGACGACTCTCCCAAAAACATAAAACTTTCAGGCTGTCTAAACAACCGTCCCACTGCGATGAGGACCCTGACAACTGCTAGCACCTGCAGCTGCAGGAAAAAGTCTAGCGAAGGCTGCTAGGCACCTGGCGAAGGGCTGCAGGAAACAAAGCCTAGCGAAGGACAGCTAGGCACCGGCGAAGGGCTCGGATCCAAGACCTGACAAAGGACGTCAGGCAAAGTCAACCAGAACGGTTGACAGGTAATTCTCCTGAGAGGATAGGTGAGGAGCGTCCCGGGGACAGTAGGCGTCGGTTCGACTAGGCTCATTTGAGACAAAGTCAGACCAAGACAGCTAAGGTGTATAATAAATATTTTATTGTTGCATTGGTTTTGACTAACCTGGATGCAGGACCGAGGAACGGTGTCTGCAGCTCAGAAAGCCTCAAGGAAAGGCAATGCTGAGTAGGCGCCCGGAGCATCCCGGAGCCCCCATGGTGCATACAAAACAACAAGAAAAGAAGGCTTCGAACAACTGCTGGCGGGCGCCCCCGTGCTCCCGGCGCCCCGTGCTCCCGGGCGCCCCCTCCCGGCGCCCCGCGCTCCCGGCGCCCCTGCGTCCCGGGCCCCCTTGCGCATACCTCGATCCAGAAGCCAGCGAAGCCTGATAAGTGTTTGACCCGGTCATCCGGGCGCCTCGAGCGCTCCAGCGCCCCGTCAAGCGGATCCAGAGGATAGACGCTGACCGAGACCTTTGCGGATCAAAGGCCGTGGGGGGCCCCCGACGTCCGGGCGCCCCTGGCCTATATAAGGCCTCGCCAGGCTTCAAACAACAACTCTCTCAACGCCTCAAAGCTCTTCTACGCTCGTGCCTTGCTCCGGACACTCTCCAACTCGAGCTGACGACGTCCCGCTGCTCCGAAAAGTGATCTACTCGGACGTCGGTAAAGAAGAGTGTTCTTATTATTACTGCACTTATCTTTGTAATTAAATTCTGTAACCTTTTGCGCCTATATAGATTCGGTCGATCTAACGACCGGTCCCAGTCGACTTTCCGATCGCGGTACCACTCTGTGTATTCTCCTCTCTTCTGTGACACGCGGTACAGTGACTTGTGGTGTATTCTCTTGTACAATTGGTCCTAAGGTCGGAACACCCCCTCTTAATTCTTCAAGAACTAGTCTACTCCTGGGCTTGTGGTTCATCACATAGTCTTCTTCTAAGAATCTGGCATTCATGCTAACGATTACCTTCTGATCCTTAGGACTATAGAACAGACCACCTTTCGTTCCCCTAGGATAGCCTACGAGTAGACGTACTTCCGTACGAGATTCCAACTTATCAGTATCTCCCTTCAGCACATGTACTGGACTACCCCAAATCCGAACATGTCCTAGACTAGGCTTGCACCCAGTCTACAGTTCTGTGGGAGTAGAAGGGACTGACTTAGATGGAACCAAGTTCAGTATATACACTGCCGTTTCCAGAGCATATCCCCAGAACGAATCAGGTAAGTCAGAATAGCTCATCATTGACCTAACCATTTCCATAAGAGTCCTATTCCTTCTTTCTGCCACCCCGTTCTGTTGGGGCATACCGGGTGCGGTTAGCTGGGACTGAATCCCAGCGTCTGATAGGTAGGTCCTAAACTTTCCAAAGAGGTACTCACCACCACGATCAGATCGTAGTGTCTTGATACTTTTTCCCCGATGTTTCTCCACATTAGCCTTGAACTCTTTGAACTTATCAAAACATTCAGACTTGCGGCGCATGATGTAAATGTATCCGTACCTTGAATAATCGTCGATGAAAGTGATGAAATATTCAAAGCCACCTCTAGCCTGGATTGACATAGGAACACACAAATCAGAATGAATCAGTTCTAGCACATCTTTGGCCCTATACCCCTTAGCCTTGAAAAGCCTCTTGGTCATCTTACCTTCCAAGCAAGACTCACAGGTTGGGAAGTCTTCCACCACCAATGAACCCAAGGGTCCATCGGTTATCAACCTCTGAATCCTACTATGGTTAATATGACCAAGTCTAAGGTGCCAAAGATACGTCTGATTCATTTTAGAAGGCTCCTTTCTCTTACTTAGGTTAGATGACGAGCTATTCACTTCTGTTTGCATCGTGGGAGTCTTTGGGTCTAGAGTGTATAGATTGCCAACCATAGTACCCGAACAGATAATCTCTCTATTTCTCATTATAACAACTCTGTTATTAAAAGCAATAGAATATCCGTCTTTTATTAACTTAGAAACTAAAATTAAATTCTTTCTAAATGAGGGTACATATAGGCAATCTCTCAGAACTAACACTTTATTTCTCTCAAAAGATAAATAAAAATCTCCCTCTACAACTGCTGCCACCTCCGTAGCATTACCCATGTAGACCACGATTTCTCCATCAGCCAGCCGTCGGATTTCCTGGAACCCCTGCAGGATATTGCAGACATGATCAATAGCTCTCGTATCTACGCACTAGGTACTGGTAGATAGCACCGCTAAACATGTTTCAATGACTAAGCACGAGGAAATACCTTTGTCTTGATGATGGGGATAGTCTGCCTTCTAGTGTCCAGTTTGCTTACACGTGAAACACTTGCCTTTCAGCTTCTTCACGCCAGTCCGAGGTCCCTGCGATGCTGCTGCCTTCTTGAACCCTCCTTGTTTCTTCTTCTTCCTACCTTTCGGCACAGAAGCAGAAACCCTTTGAGTCACTAAGGCCTGTGAATTCTGACGAAACATCCCCTCTGCTGCCTGGAGTTCTCCTAGCAGTTCCCCCAACGTATACTCATGCTTGTTCATGCTATAGTTGAGTCGAAACTGCTCAAAACACCTAGGCAGAGACTGAAGTATAATATCAACCTGGGTTTCACCGTCGATTTGTGCTCCCAGTACCTCAATCTCATTGAGGTGAGCCATCATTTTCAGGACATGATATCTAATGGGTGTCCCTTCGGCTATAGTAGTCGTCATCAGGTTCTTCATCACAACCTGCCTAGTGGCCCGACCCTGGTGTCCGAAGAGCTCCTTGAGGTTTAGCATCATTGCATAAGCAGTGGGCATGACCTGATGCTGATGTTGCAAAACATTCGACATAGATGCAAGAATGTAGCACCGTGCCATCTCATCTGCCTTGACCCACTTCTTAAAGCGCTCCCTCTGCTCTTCACTAGAGTTCTCGCTAGGCCTTTCGGGACAGTCCTTAAAGAGTATATACTTGTACTCTTCAGCAATAAGGACAATGTCAAGGTTTCTCTTCCAGTCAATATAGTTGGGTCCAGTAAATTTATTTTCCTTAAGTATTGTAGCTAGTGGGTTAAAGGCAATTTTGAAAATCCTGAAAATCACAACATATACTACTTTAGAAATCGAAAATAAATCGATTCCTCAAAACAATAAAATTTTGAAATCAACCAACACCCCTATACACCGAGAAATTTGCATGCCACGATGGTGTGGACGTATACGAACTTCTACATTCGTAAGAGAAGGTTTTACCCATTGATCTTACTATCTCGTCAACCTAACTTTTTGACAAGTAAGATCAATAGTTGGTTAACTTCGGCCCTGCAAAATAATAGCAGTGACTCCGATGGGGAGGATACTATTATTCGCATCTAAGTGTTTACCATTACACGTCACTAAGAAAATTATTTCCGATTATGTGCCTTCCAATGGGGAAGTACACGCACTCTTTAATAATTTTCTATAGTCTTTTCCGACCTAGTGATCCACAAAACAAATCCATCCGATGGGGAGGAAGACACTCAGAGCCGACGGCAGACTTGTTCGCATCACTTATCGGATTGTAATGGAGGCCATGGGACCCTTAGGGTCCTCTCCCACTTAGTAATTTATTACGAGGAATTTTAACTAGCACATTCACACAACAAGCACATAACCAACATATGAAAAATAGAAAATCCTAGATTTTCCAACTTTCATGGCCTTGGTCTCCAATGCGCCTCCAGTCGTGTCGTCACTTCGTCCGCTCCTCCCTTTCTTCTGCGCAAGCTACCTTGAGGGATCTCCGAGCCGAAATGACTAGCTAATTATTTACATCATCGATCCTATACTCCACAAAGGACTGTACATGCAAACTAGATCGAAAGTAAAATAAATAGCTCGGCTAAACATGTGCCGTATTTAATTACAAAAATTAAATAGTACCTAGCCTCGTCAACCCCGAGGATTAATAAATTTACAATAATTGCACAACCATTCACACAACAAATATTTAGCCATGACAAATTGGAATCTCATGCCTGCAACACAAAGTTAGCCAACGCACATCCACATATCATCCAACAAAATATAATGTATGAAAAATGCAAAAATTAACCAATCCTAAACACACAAAACCGGAAACCTCAGCTCTGATACCAATTGTTGGGTATGGCTTGGTGGGTTTCCTTAGTGAAAACTTGGTCGTCCTTGAGAGACCTCTCCATGTCTACAGATTAAAAATTAATCCAAATAGAGACCCATCTCCCAACAACCATCTCGTCGTCGTATCGAACGATCCAAATTACAACTCGGCCAATCACAAAGATCGAGCCTTGTAATTTGCTTAACCGTTCGACCGCGAAAAAGACGACGAGTGGATCGCCAGCTTTTGTGTTTATGGTTGGGGTCTAGTGAAGGGATCTATAGGTAAAAATATTTAAAATTACAGCAGAAATAAGATCCCTCGAGCGATCTATGCGAAAGAAAAACTCATACAAAGTGATCTACAATTCCTATCTTATAGGAATACCTTTGTCGCGTGCCCTTCGCTTATCCCGCTAGTCCTTTGGTTCGCCGGATCTCTTACATGTTCAAGTGTCCGTGTCTCTATGCGTATCCACACGAACACGATCTACGCCTCGGAGAGGAACCACCTTAGTTGTGCTAGCAACTTGGGATGGATCACAAAGCACAAGAACCTCCACTAGGGAGTTATGGACAAGGAGGAAGAAAGAAGTGGAAGAGAGATGCACCCTCTAGCCTTTGACAAGTGGGGGTATTTATACTCATCTAATGAATGCCAAGGGTCAATGTCCCTTGAGCTCCTCTCATCTTAATGCTAATAAAACCCAATGAATACCAAGCCTCTTGGAATCCCTTGAGACTCTTAATATTCTATTCATCTAATGAATAGAATGTGTAACGCCCCAAATTTCCCTCCCTAGCGTTGTAATAATGGAACATGTGGCCAAGAATAATATTATAAATTTAGTGGGAAAAATTGTGAATAAAGAAATGTTAGGCATTATCTTGACACGTAGTGGATGTGTGATAATTATGCTTATGTATTATATGTTATGCTTAATATCCTGCATATGTATGAATGAATAATGATATGCATATGCATGTGTATGAATTAAATAAGTAGTATTCTCTAGGTGGGCTTTGGTTATGCGGGCTTGAAAAAAATAATAAAAGGAAGATAAAGCAAAAAGAAGAGGAGGTGCCAAGGATTGAACCTTGGACCTCAAAGAAAAGCAAAGCCTTAAGAATGCTCATGTAATCAATTCACCTAGCAAGGGAGTGCTATTAGGAGGAGATGGGAAATTGTAGATGAGTAGAAAATAAGTGAAGAGACACATGAAAATGAAGAGGCACCATTGAAAGAGTGCTTGCCTTTTCACTCCCTATAAAAGAGCATGGGGAAAAAAAATGCCCAAGGCATTTTCGCATAGCACAAACCCTCCACTCTCTTCTCCCCAAGCCTTCCCTCTTCATCCTCTCCCTCACCGAGACCAAGGGTCTCCTTGCTGCCCCAAAACCGAGCCTCACAAACCGGAAGAAGAAAAGGAGAAGGACAAGAGGAGTACCAAGCCTAAGAGCCCCCTTTCTTCTCCAAAGTCTAGAACACCTTTTGAATTTTTAGCGCAAGAAGTAAGACTCCCTCACCTGCAACATAATAGCCTTGAATGTGTATTTATGATCTCTTATGTTTGCTTGTGATGTTGTGTGGAAAGAATGGAAGAAAGGTCATGTTGTGTGTTTCGGTCAAGGGAGGTTTTCTCCTCTTTTGTTATGTTTAAGTTTAGATGATGATTCTACATGCTTATTGCTACCTTCTTATAGTAGATGAATGATGAATACATAATGTTTGAGTGCCTTTCATGATGTAAAGAACCTAGCACCTCTCGGCCAAGTGGTGGAGATGGGTAGATGCATGTGTATGGACTAGGGCTTGATCTTATGTGAATTTCCCTTGCTTATGAAATGTTTTAGGTCAAGAAAATTGTGGAATCTATGCCTTATTAACCCTATAACTTTCGGCCAGCAACTAGATTGAGGGCCAAAATAGGTCCAAACTATAAATCATGTACCTAAACTAATGTTTAGCGAAGTCTAGACTACCCTTGTACTTGTAAATGATCTCTTATGCATTTGTTCCCATGTTACATGAATTTTTATGCTATAATACCTTAGTTGTGAGTTTCGGCCAGCAACTAGATTGAGGGCTAAAATAGGACCAAACTACAATCATGTGCCTTAACTAATGTTTAGTGAAGTTTAGACTACCCTTGTACTTGTAAATGATCTCCTGTGTGAAGTGTGCACTTATTTCAATGTTATATGAATTTTATGCTATGAAATCCTACCTATGACGTTTCGGCTAGCATGTATTAAGATAAGAAAAGAAAGCTAAAACCAATGTGTTGCCTTGATTAAGACAAATATGTTACATGAATGATGTGTTGATAAGACTAGCATGATGTTTGCTTCACTTGCATGTGTTTAAAGAAAGATCCTACATTGTCATGCCAAGTATGTGAATGATTGTGCCATGAAAGTGTGCCTATACTCATGAATGATTGAATGTCTATAGTACATTCATTATGAAAGAAAGAAAAAGGAAAGAATGCATGTATGTATTTTACTTTAAAGCATGACTTGTACCGGATCATGGAAAAGATCCACGGTTCTGGACTACCAAAGCTGTCCCTAGGTTGAAAGAGAGTAGGCCTAGTAACCCTAGTAGGTCGAGACTAGCTACCTCGCATCTATTTAGGGATGCGTGCAAAGAAAGAATGGGTATAAGCCGGGGACCCCAATAAAGATGATGTATGCTTATGTTAAAGTATTACTTATTATGTTTTCTAAAGAGCATCCTAAATATTTTTGCAAAGCATATGTTTTATCTTTGTATGCATTTATGTACCTTATGCGCCTTATGAGTTTTATGCTATACATGAGATGTTATATGTCTTTCAAATATACGGGACATGTGGATTTAGTGAGTAGGAAAGAGCTTACTATGTTTCGTACTTATAGTTGATTGCTTATGTTGCAGATCAACATAGAAATTTCTAAAGGAAGGGAAGCTGCATGAAGGGCTCGTGTGTGTGGTGGTGACTTGGCTGATCAATCCATTTTAGTGCCATTATAGACTTAGCACTTATCTTTATAAGAAAACATGTTTTACTACCTTATGCTTGATACTTGTTAGCTCTTTTGGAGTTTATTTAAGGCATGGATGCTACTAGATACTATATGATCTTTATACCCCCCTTCTTGTTGCATATGTTATAGTTATGTTTTATTTCCGCTGCAATGGTTTAGATTCATATGCAATAATATGCGTAAGTTAAGTAGGAAAAGGTAACGCGCCACCTTAACGGTAAGGGGCGGGCGTTACAGCTTGGTATTAGAGCCAGTTTCCATCTCACTACACACACATCAAGCCTGCCTCATGCCGCTTCCAAGTAAGAGATTCTATACTTGCCTTATTTCATGTTTATATTGATAGTTCAATTATGCAAGTATGATCTATGATACATATAATGGAAGCATGATTTTACCTTGGATGAAACTAGGAAGATACCTTGTCATGCCTTATAATGAAATGATTTAAGATGCATGTATATGAATAGAAATGATAGTAAGCTTATACTAGCCTATGTGTTATTCGTGAAGATAGCATGGCTAGAAGAAGTACCAGAACAAACGAAATTGCACCCCAGCCTGACCTGACGCACATAGTCGCAGAACTCCAGCGTCAGATCGCCGAACAACAGCAGACTATCGACACCCTGATGACTCAATAGGGAAATGCTACCACTCCACCACCAAACCAGACTGTGATATCTGTAGCACCCTCGACAGGCCCTGCCACCGGAATGCGACCGGAAGCCTATTTAATCCAATGGCAGAGGTTGAAGCCGGAGTCCTTCTCGGGTGCTTGCGAGCCATGGGATGCACAGGCCTGGTTTAAGACCGTGGAGAGTACTATGGAGCTGCTAGATTGGCCGGAGCATGAGAAGATAAAATGTGAGTCATTTTGCCTCTCTGGCGATGCCAGAATGTGGTGGGAGAGGGTCAAGGCTAAGAGACCCGTGAACTGGATGAAGTGGACAGACTTTGAGACGGAATTCTTCGAGGAGTTCTTCCACATGCGGGTCACCAACAAGCATTATGATGAATTCACGGGATTCCGACAAGGCGACCTATCCGTCAGCGAAGCCGTCAAGAGATTCAACCGACTGGCTCGCCTATGTCCTGAGTTGGTCAGCATGGAGAAAGAAAAGGTCCGCCTTATGCTGAAGATGTTACGACCGGAGATAGCTCTGAACGTGGCCGGCAGAGTTAATAGACCGCAGACCGCCGAGGAGCTGTTCGCCAACTGAAAGCAAGAGCCAAGCCCCCTCAGGAGGTCAGAAGCCTCAACACGCGGGTACTAGCTGGAAGGGGGATCGTAATGATAAGAAAAATTGTAACAATTCTAAAGGCGACCCAGCAAATAATAAGCCCAAGTACCCCCGTGCGCAAAATGTGGAAACACACATCCTGGAGAATGCCGCAAGGGTACAAACAAGTGCTTCACATGCGGACAAGAGGGACACAAGGCCTTCAACTGTCCTGCCAAGGCCCCGACACCTTCTCAGCAGCAGATACAGTATCAGAATGCTCCTGCATAGCTGCACTATATGCAAGCCGCACTAGGAGGTCCTCAATTAAATCAAGGCAGATTGGAGGCCCCGCCTGTTACTACGAACGCCAGAGTATTCTCTCTTACAAAGGAAGATGCGGCAAATGCTTCCACCGTTGTCACAGGTCAGATAATTATTTACAGTCAGCATGCTACTGCTTTATTTGATACTGGGGCAACACATTCCTATATTTCCATGATACATGCTAAGAAGATAGACATATCCTTACAAGTTCTAGACAGCAAGTTTTTAACAACCCTGCCTTCGGGAGAAACAATGGCATCCACCCACCAGTTGCGTGTCGTACCAATCAGAATCGCAGAAAGGGAACACTATTGCGACTTGATAGTACTCAACATGCAAGACTTCGATGTCATACTGGGTATGGATTTTCTAAGCAAATATGGTGCTTCCATCGAGTGCCGTAGACGCAAAGTGGTCTTCCAGCCCGAGGCAGAACCCATGTTCGAATTTATTGGAGAGCCAAGGAAAAGAACCGGGAAATTCTTATTGGCTCTCAAGGTGCAGAAGATGTTGGACAAGGGATACACTGGTTTTCTAGCACATGTGGGCAGTACGGGTGAGGCAACGGACCAGAAGCTAGAAGATGTCAGAGTAGTATGCCATTATCCAGAAGTATTCCCAGATGAGTTACCGGGGTTAGCCCCTGACAGAGAGGTTGAATTTGAGATCGAACTGGTTCCTGATACAAATCCGATCTCTAAGGCACCCTATCGTATGGCACCAATTGAATTGAAAGAACTGCAAGGACAACTACAGGAGCTACTCAACAAGGGACTTATTCATCCTAGTCACTCTCTATGGGGAGCTCCGGTATTATTTGTCAAGAAGAAGGATGACACTATGCGCCTATGTATAGACTACAGTGTTGGGACCGGGTGCATGTCGACAAAGATACGGGTTCGTAAAACTTTAAATTTTTACGTGCAGCGGAAGAATTAGCATAATAATTTCTCAAATTATTTTAACCACATATCTAGCATGCGACCTTATGATGTGTGGACATGATCATAAATTAAAAACTTTTGTGGAAAAGTAAACTAATTTACTTTGTACCTCGCGTAACTCAAAGAAAGGGACGAGATCCAACCGTAGCGTCCCTTGGAAGCTCCGCCTCTATTCGCGTCCACGCCGAGTTCTCTTCGGGATGACTTCGCAAAGTCACGAGTTTTGTGCCGACGAGAACTACTAGATTCTCTAAAGGCACAACTAGAAGAACAAGAGAAAAGAATGGAAACTCACCAACAAGAAACAGAATCTAAATTCCGTGAAGAGAGGAGTTACGATCCGCTTCTTCTTCTTCTTGCTTGGCTTCTCCTTGGTGTATGTAGCTCACGGCAACCACTTGGATTGCATGGAGCGCCGGCCCTAGCTCTCAAGGAAGGGCGCCGGCCCTAGGGTGCCCTAAGGGGCGCCGACCCTAGGTGGGAAGGAAGAAGGAGAATAATAGAGAGAGAGAGAGGGGAGCTAATAATCTCTTGATAACTTGATTAGGAATTAAAGGCTTGACTTTGGTTCCTTTATATAGTAGCATCTCCCTTGCCAAGTCTCCCTCTTAACGGAATTAACGGAATTAATTTTCATAAGAAATTTATCTTATAAATTTTCTTATGAATTATTCCGTTATGCCTAGTTTTATTATAACTAACTTTATAATAAAACAAATACTTCTCTCCTTTAATTATGGAATAAAATTTTTATAAAAAATTTATAAATCTTCTTTATTATGAAAAATCAATTCATAATTGATTTAATAAAATTAAAATAAACCATCCCATGGATTATTTTAATTTCCATAAAAAGAATAAATTTCTACAAATTTCTTTATATAAATTCCTTATACAAATTTATTTATCCATAATTATAAAACAAATCGCGCTAGATTTATTTATTATTAAACCAAATAAATTGGTTTCTCCCCATTGATGTGGCCGGCCAAACCAAAGAGGGTGGGCACCCTCTTTGGCCGGCCACTTCAAGCCGAACCATCGCGAATTAAACTCATTTAATTCGCCCAATAAGCCTTCAAAAGACTTAGCCAATTTTAGTTTCCGTTGCGCCTCTGATCAACTCAGATTTGACTTATTTCTCTTGATCGGAAAATCTAATTTTCAACTCGTTTTAAATCCCTCGGATTACTCGTAGTGCGTGTGACTAAATAGGCCTTCGATTTATGTTGGCCGTCTATAATTAACCCATTAATTATAGAACGATCATGAGTGGCACCTAGTAGTACATCATGATCCCCAATTAATCGAAAGATCAACGGTTTGACCTCAAAAGTAATTCCGAAACCCTTCAGCAGCTCTAATGAATCGTGCCCCATTCCTTTCACCATCTTATACCCACTTGGTTCAGGACACGGTCTATTTGTGTCAGTCCCCACTAGGCTGACTACGTCACACCTAGCCCAAGTAATGTCTTTCTCGTCCTTTGGATTTCTAATTACTCTCATGTATTTAAAAGACTCGCACTCTAAACATGATATGCTCTGGCCAGAGGCTTTGAGTAACAATCCGACGATAGGCCTGGGTATACATCTCCTCGCAAGGAGTGGTGAATCCTTTGTAGGCTGCTCAAACATCTTCGGGCACTTCGGCTTATACCCAATCATTCTGGGTCCACACCTCCTAGGAGATACTTGCTTAAGATGTTAAAGTATAAGTCTCCATGACCAAGATGACTTGAACACCGCAAGTCAAAGGAACATCGCACTTAAGCCACAGTAAGAACTTCATTGACATATCTATGTAGATTACCATATGAAGTTTTACAGCTAGTCACTCCAATGAACTAGTTCCCTTAACTAGCATCCATGTTTATCTCCGGACATCCCAATGTCACCAGTTAGTGAGAATCAGCTGATTAGAGAATAACCCATGCTAGTCTCAACAGAATTGATAGTGTCCGTTTTTATCAATTCATTGACTAGGGATATTTTCAATACTTCACATTTGCACATTTAGAGATAATCACTAGTTGTGATCCCATCACAAATTCTCTTATGTCGTGAGTTGTATTGCGGACATTCAGTAGATGAGTTTAAGATCCCAATCAAATACACAAACATGTATACTCAAATAGTGAATTATCATTTATTAAAATAAATGTTTACAATCATAAGGCGATTGCCTTAGGACACTTCTCTCATATCACTAACAAACTCCCACTTGGCCTAACGGCAATCGCTACGGTATCCAATACCACAGGCTCTATCATGACCCTCAAACTTGTTTTGAGGTAAGGCCTTAGTTAAAGGATCCGCTAAATTCCTTTCAGTGGGAATTTTCTCAATTTGTATGCCATTCCTACTTATAATATCTCTGATCAGATGATAGCGGCGAAGCACGTGTTTGGATCGCTGATGAGACCTTGGTTCCATTGCTTGTGCAATAGCTCCATTGTTGTCGCAGTAAACCGGCACTGCTTCATCAATGGTTGGAACCTCATCAAGTTTTGAGACAAACTTCTTGATCCAAACTGCTTCCATGGTATAATCCGCTATGGTGTCTTGTTTGGAACCTTTCCAACTTATTGCGCCTCCATTCAAAGTAAATACGTATCCAGACTATGATTTGGAGTCATCCTTATCTGTCTGGAAACTGGCATCTGTATACCCACGTATTACCATATCTCCTTCTCCATATATTAGGAACACATCCTTAGTTCTTCTTAAGTACTTAAGGATTATTTTGACAGCCGCCAAGTGATCCATACCTGGATCAGACTGGTATCTGCTCGTGACGCTCAGAGCATATGATACATCAGGCCTAGTACACAACATAGCATACATGATAGATCCTATCGCGGATGCACAAGGAATCTTATTCATGCAAATCCTCTCGTCTTCTGTGCGCGGACACATAGACTTTAAAAGGTTGATCCCATGCCTGATGGGAAGGTAACCTTTCTTGGATTTCGACATGCTAAACCATTTTAGCACTCGGTCAATATATGTAGACTGCGAAAGACCAAGCAACCGTTTTGATCTATCTCTATAGATTCTAATCCCAAGGATATAGGTTGCTTCTCCCAGGTCTTTCATGGAGAAAGTTTTGGACAACCAAATTTTAACTGTTTGTAAGACTGATATATCGTTTCATATAAGTAAAATGTCATCGACAGATAATACTAGGAATATGACTGCACTCCCACTAACCTTCTCGTACACACAAGGTTCGTCAGGATTTTGTGAGAAATCAAACTCTTTGATTGTCTCATCAAAACGGATGTTCCAGCTCCTAGATGCTTGCTTCAGTCCATATATGGATCATCGAAGTATGCATACTTTGGTTTTATCAACCGATGTAAAACCTTCAGGTTGTATCATGTATACATCCTCAAGCAGGTTTCCATTAAGGAAAGCTGTTTTCACATCCATTTGCCATATCTCATAATCATAATGAGCTGCTATGGCTAGGAGCATCCGAATGGATTTAAGCATAATTACCATCCATGTCAGTTTTCTTCTTGAAAACCCACTTGTACCCTATGGGCTTAATCCCTTCAGGTGGGTTAACCAAGTCCCATACTTGATTTTCGTACATGGAATCCATTTCAGANGCATCATATACATAGCACCCAACTGCACCTCTCTTTACATCGACCTTGGGCTGTGGCACAACAAATCGATGCTCCAAGCTTAAGGCTGACCCATTAATCAAGAAATAGTTTTAATATGGTTGGAGCTCATTCAACCGTTTAGTCAGACTTGGATGTGTCCAACAACCAAAACTAAGGATTGACCTCTGACTCCAACTATATTATTCATAAACTAATTCCATGGTTTGAACATGTTAAGGTTCAAGTCGGGCATGGATGTGTCCATCAACCCAAGCGAGAAACAAAACTCCGATTCTAACCATATTAATGGAAGGTGTTGGCCTTAATATTTTGTAAGGGGTTTTGGTCTCATCTTTTCCTTTTTAATGCACAGTCATGACATTTGTCATGACTAACGATTTCCTTAATAAAGTATGTATGTGACTTAATTTATCAAGTCTCATGAATTGAATTAGGAACCGGATTTCCTTAATTCTAATTTCACACTTTATTAAAGGAATTGCTTTGGGAAACAATTTCCTAAATTGTAATAATTAATTTCGGAAATAATATGTTCAAGACTTTGATTTCTCTAAATCAAATCTTATTAAATTAAGAGACAAATCCCTTAATTCAACTACATATTATTTTCATGAAAATCTCATTTAAGAAAACTCTATAGGAAACCATTTTCCTAATTAATTTTGGAGACAACAATATGTAAGAGCATCACCTCTTAAAACATATTTTATTCATGGATTTGATTAATTACAACAAATCGTTTTCTAAGGGTGGCTCCCCGAGGCTCAGATACCCAAAAAAAAGTAAAGTGTTGTAAATCCAATTGGACGGCTCCCCGAGGCCCAATCCAAATCAAACATGACAATTTAAATTAAAAATTGGGAAATTAAATTACAACATCTAACTTTAAATTGGACGGCTCCCCGAGGCTCAATCCAAAATAAAGAATTTTTGTTGTCAATTTAAAAACCAATTTAAATTTAATTGTCAATTAACTGTCCATGAATTTGTCTAGACTTTCTTAAAAGAAAGTGCCCAAAATTGCGAGATTTCGAAAATTGGTTTTCAGAATAATTGTAAGTTTCTGGTACAAAGAAAACTTACATATTTCCAAAGTTGGAAAATTTCTAAAATAGAAAAATTTCCAAAATTGGAAAGTTTCCAAAGATGGGAAATTTTCACAATTATTATAAAAATTTAGAAACTAGAATATTTCAAACGTTTGCGAAATTTCATGAGGATTTCCAAACTTTGAAATTCCTAATTCTAAAATTCATTATAATTTGAAAATTTCCATAATTGGAAAAATTTTCCGAAATTGAGATCATGACAAAGTTTTCCACAAAACAATTATATGATTAAGTCGAACACTAACCGGCTCTGATACCACTGTTGGGACCGGGTGCATGTCGACAAGGATACGAGTTCGTAAAATTTAAAATTTTTACGTGCAGCGGAAGAGTTTGCATAAAATAATTTCCTAAATTATTTTAACTTCGTATCTAGCATGCAATCTTATGGTGTGTTGACATAATCATAAAATAAAACATTACGGAATAGTAAACAAATTTACTAAGTACCTCTCGTAACTCGAAGTAAGGGACGAGATCCAACCGTAGCGTCCCTTGGAAGCTCCGCCTCTATTCGCGTCCACGCCGAGTTCTCTTCGGGATGACTTCACAAAGTCACGAGTTTTGTGCCGACGAGAACTACTAGATTCTCGGAAGGCACAACTAGAAGGACAAAAGAAGAGTTAGAAACTAACCAACAAGAAGTAACGGAATCGAATTCCGAGAGGAGAGGAGTCGCTATCCGCTTCTTCTTCTTCTTGTTGTGGTTCTTCTTCTTCGTATAGCTCACGGCAACTTCTCTTGGAGTTGATAGGGTGCGCCGGCCCTAGCAACCAAAAGGGGAGCCGGCCCTAACTCAATGAAGGGCGCCGGCCCTAGGCAAGAGAAGGAGAGGGAGAGGAGAAGATTTA
This sequence comes from Boesenbergia rotunda, assembly GCA_024364735.1. Taxonomy (NCBI): domain Eukaryota; kingdom Viridiplantae; phylum Streptophyta; class Magnoliopsida; order Zingiberales; family Zingiberaceae; genus Boesenbergia; species Boesenbergia rotunda. The sequence continues at coordinate 287,160 of JAGFNQ010005853.1, read as the reverse complement.
AGAGAGAGAGAGGGAGAGCTCTATCATTAGATGATTAGTTAGGAATTAAGGGCTAGCCTTTGGTTCCTTTATATAGTAGCAACTCTTTGCTAAGTCTCCCTCTAAACGGAATTAGTTATAAGAAATTTATCCTATAAATTTTCTTAACTAATTATTCCGTTTAAACCAAGTCTTTATTATAAACTAATTTATAATAAAAACTAATTCTTCTTCTCTTTAAATTATGGAATAAATTTTATAAGAAATTTATAAACTTTCTTATTATGGATAAATCAATTCATAATTGATTTTATAAAATTAAAATAAACCAATTCATGGATTATTTTAATCTTCCATAAAAGAATAAATTTCTATAAATTTTATTTATATAAATTTCTTTATACAAATTTATTTATCCATAATTTATAAAATAAATCGCGCTAGATTTATTTTATTAATTAAACCAAAATAAACTTGGTTTATTCTCCTTTATTGGCCGGCCACCCAAAGAGGGTTAACACCCTCTTTGGCCGGCCCAAACCGACCCGAACCGTCGCGAATTAAACTCATTTAATTCGCCCAAAAAGCCTTCAAAAGACTTAGCCATTTTTAGCTTCCATTGCGCCTCTGACCAACTCAGATTCGACTTATTTCTCTTGATCGGAAAATCCAATTTTCAACTCGTTTTAAATCCCTCGGATTACTCGTATTGCGTGTGACTAAATAGGCTTTCGATTTATGTTGGCCGTCTATAATTAACCCATTAATTATAGAACGATCATGAGTGGCACCTAGTAGTACATCATGATCCCCAATTAATCGAAATATCAACGGTTTGACCTCAGAAGAAATTATTCTGAAACCCTTCAGCAGCTCTAATGAATTGTGCCTCATTCCCTTCACCACCTTATACCCACTTGGTTCAGGACACGGTCTATGGTGTCAGTCCCCACTAGGCTGACTACGTCACACCTAGCCCAAGTAGTGTCTTTCTCGTCCTTTGGATTTCTAATTACTCTCATGTATTTAAGAGACTCACACTCTTATCATGATATGCTCTGGCCAGAGGCTTTGAGTAACAATCCGACGATAGGCCTGGGTATACATCTCCTCGCAAGGAGTGGTGAATCCTTTGTAGGCTGTTCAAACATCTTCGGGCACTTCGGCTTATACCCAATCATCCTGGGTCCACACCTCCTTGGAGATGCTTGCTTAAGATGTCAAAGTATAAGTCTCCATGACCAAGATGATTTGAACACCGCAAGTCAAAGGAACATCGCACTTAAGCCGCAGTAAGATCTTCATTGACATATCTACATGTAGATTCCCATATGAAGTCTTACAGCTAGTCACTCCAATGAACTAGTTCCCTTAACTAGCATCCATGTTTATCTCCGGACATCCCAATGTCACCAGCTAGTGAGAATCAGCTGATTAGAGAATAACCCATGCTAGTCTCAGCAGAATTGATAGTGTCCGTTTTTATCAATTCATCGACTAGGGATAATTTCAATACTTCACAATTGCACATTAGAGATAATCACTAGTTGTGATCCCATCACAAATTCTCTTATGCTGTGAGTTGTATTGTGGACATTCAGTAGATGAGTTTAAGATCCCAATCAAATACACAAAACATGTATACTCAAATAGTGAATTATCATTTATTAAAATAAATGTTTACATCATAAGGCGATTGCCTTAGGACACTTCTCTCATATCACTAACAAAAAGCCGCAAGTCATCCAAAAAGTTACAATCATCCAAGTGAAAAGTGTTTGAGAGAAAAGATACATAAAATGATAATGCTCTCAACACTAAACATCATCCAAAAACTGCATCAACTGGTCAGAAGAACATATGATCGTCACCGCCTGGAGGTGGAGGAGGAGGAGGAGGAGGAGGAGGACCTGAAAAGCGAGATGCCGCTGTTGCATCATCTCATACATGTCATCGTGGCGGCTGGTAATCCTATCAACTGCTGTCTCAATCCTCTGCTCTGTCTGCCGAAGTCCGTGGATATCCTCACGGATGATGTGAACATCCTCCTGAAGCATGTGGACATCGGATCGAAGCTGGGTCTACTCTGCATGTGTAACCGCCTCGCCAGGCTCCTCATCTGAACTCGATGACTCTGGACGCTCCTTCTAGACAAATGTGCCCTGCCTACTCTCAATACCTGCCAAGGACAATTGGCGAGTGTCAATCTGATCATAGTCCTTGGACATGTGCCTGACCTGACCACTACCCACACGGATGCCAAAACGTAAATGGAAAAACTCAGTTAGGATATGGCAGAAAGGCATATATATCTTCCCATTCACACTATGGGAAGAATGACAAATGGCACTAAAGACCTGTGAGGAGACATCGATGTCTAACCTCCTCTCCAAAGCGTACATCATCACCAAATGTGGGAGTCTGATCTTGGACCTCCCCTTGGTGACAATAGGCAAAATGCACTCGATGACGATCTTATATAATACATGGCTAAACGGTCTCATGGGTTTAGCATTAAAAAGATGCTCCGACTCATTCCTGTGTCTTCTAAAATAATGCATATGTATCTGATCAATGGTGACTCCAGGAAACTCTAATGGTTCGACAACAGTGGGAAAGTAAGTGGATGCATTGTTTGACGCTCTACACTGTAGGAACCCAGCTAGACCCATGACTGAGAAAGGAATAGGAATACCAGCAACTCGAGACTCATACAAATTACTATCTGAGTCAATGCAAGTCAAATTTGCATAAAACTCTGTACATAAGTCAATATCTATGTCATGCTGGTAGTAGACCAGCTGATCCAGTTGAAAATGAGTGATCATTTCAACTAGTTGAGGCGACTTCTCTTGAAAGAAGGCCTTGTTTAGGTATCGACAATTCATCACCACGAATTCATTTTCTTCAAACTGTTTCTTACATTCCCGGGACCTAAACCTTGACCCTCTCTGACTTGGTTGGGATGATCCTTCACCCCTAGGTTTCTTAGAGGCCATCCTAAAACACCACACACACCCATGCATGCCAAGACACCCCCAAAAGAAAAAGATCAAAGAACATGCACAAAAACATGATGTTAGTGCCAAATCATTGTTTAAATGAGAAAAAGAACATTAAACAACGATACCTTTTCATTCTCTGCATGATTACTTGATTTTGAGAGCACGACTTGAAGAGAAGAGGTTTTAACAAACCCTAGAAGTAGATCGGGGTTACCGGAGGACTTAAAGAGGGATTTTAGGGCTTGGAAGGGCCTAAGGACGAAGAAGGATCTTGGGAGAGGTGAGGATCATCGGGAAATCACCAAAACCCTAGAGTTTGGCTTCCCCCGGCGCACCCATTTTCTTTTATAAAGCCCGCGTCCCAGTCGACTGGGAAAACTCACAAAATATAATTACATTCTAACCCAGTCGACTACGGTTGAGGCAGGTGACTGATAAACCATACAGAATGTTTGTGTTCCGAAATTTTCTTGTCCCAGTCGACTGCCAAATACCAGTCGACTGGTATCTGATTTTCAGATTTCCAATCCAAACTTCAGAAATGTCTAATTAATTCCATAAATTTCCAAAAAATATGAATTCTTGTGGGAAGATTTATGGATCCTATATTTACCTGGGAAAAATATAATTTCAACCAAAACTATCCTGAATCCCAAGCTTGGTACAAACTTCGAGTTTCTCCAAAATGTATCATGAAACCTTTCCCAAAAGTTCTAATTTTGACCTTACCTTGATGCTTCTTCCTATACCCATTCATAATCCATTCATAGCATGAAGTTATATGGTATTTAGGAATTAAAACCAATTTGTCTCAATTAAAATCCCAATTTCTTCCTTTTTCACCATAATTCTCCCTTTAGTGTGCCAATTCTCTAGGATTAAGACTAATCTTAGCTTTTTAAACCTCTTGGCACACCCTATAGTCCTCTTCAATCTCCTAGAAGGAAACCACCTGAGATCCATTGACCATGGATCCTGTTTTGACTTCTAGTGCTCTCCCTTGAGCTCCTAGCCCTAGTTACCTTCCTAGGTAGCTTATCTACAAGTGCAAGACCACATCGGTGCTCCTCCGGTGCTTTTTGACCTTCTACTCTCACTCTCTTAACCCTATAGACCTTTTGCTTGGTCAACTCCTTATCTTTTGTCTCAAATGATTTTTCTTTGCCATGTTCACCCTTTTCCTTTCCATTGTCATAGGGCATCCTAGAATATGACAGTTTATCAACATTTGCCCTTTTTGAGTGATATCCTTAACCCTGCCTACCATTTCTAAGAGGTTGATCTTTTTGCATTATCCTTGACCCTTTTGACCTCATAATGAGTCTATCTAGGTTTTTCTCTAGTTGATCAAGTTTTGCTTTCAAGACTTGATTTTCTTTTTCCAATTTCCTAGTTTTAGGATCACTTGACCTAACTTGATTATCTCTAGATCTACCCATATTTCTAGACATATTCCCCTTTTTCTTAGGGTTTATGTCTTGGTCCTTGGTCCTAAAATTCCTAGATTTATCATGAAACATAGAAGTCTTTGGGATTTGGCATGCAAAAGTGTTTCTATTCTTATCTTGATATTTAAAGCCAAAATACATCTAGGCAAGCAATCATTTATATTCCTAGGATTCATAGAAGAGCTTTGAACATAAGTAAAATTAGGGATTACCTCCCTTACCCTTGTAGCTCCCCCTTGATGTGAGCTCCTCTTTTTCCCTTCTTCCTTCTCCCACCTCCTTAGATGCTCCATTTTCTTTAGCTCACTTTTCCTAGGACCCTTGGTGTGAAACTGCCCAAGTTCCCCGCATGTAAAGTATCGAATATTCCTTCTCTTCTCCCTTTTAGCCTTCTCATCCTACACCCCATGTTAGAATTTAAATAAATGGAATTGGGTTTAGGAATTTACTCCTTTTTACCTAGTGGGCACTTATCCTTGTAGTGCCCCCTTTTGTTGCACCCAAAGCATATAGTATGCTCCTTCAATTTAGCTTTGGTAGAGATGGAAGTATTTTCTTGCTCTTGCGGGGACGAAGATCTCTCCCCCTCAACCCTTGATATTGATACTTCTTTTCTTTCGGATGAGGTGGATGCTTCTTCACTCAAAGAGATGATCAATTCTTCTTCTTCTTGAACCCTTAAGTTTATTTCTTCGAGTTCTTCTACTAGTTGAACTTGTGTAGGGTTTTTGCTCCATAACTCATACGCACTTTTATATTCTCCTACCCAACTCAACACATTTTTAGGCAACATATCAATCAATATATTTATTACCTTTTCGTTTGCCCTAGATTGCTCTCGTTATTCATCTGTCCAATGTCTAGGACGAAGCCTCTTCCCGTGCTTGTCTTTCGGAATTTCAAAGGGGTCTTTAATGGTCATTCTATACTCCCAATCCATCCCTAGCCAATTTTCCATTCTTGACTTCCAATGGTTGAATTCTTCATGATTGTAGGATGGTGGTGTGTTGATGTCTTGCCCCAACTTATCTTCCATGTTCTTCTTCCTCTAGCGTGTGCTCCCTCGGCGGTTAGTCCGATCGAGAGCGGTCCTTCGCTCTGATACCAACTGATGGAACGATCTGCCGTGCTAGAGGGGGGGTGAATAACACTTTTTCGGTTGAATCTCTTCACCTACGTTGTTAGTTGCGCAGCGGAAATACATGTAACATAAACTAATAATAGAAAGCAATGCTAACAACCTGATTTACTTGGTATCCACCCCGGACGGGTGACTAATCCAAGAATCCGTCGGTGGATCACTCCCCGGATAACCTCCGGCTAGCCCTCGTTGCTCCTTGTGGGTGGAGATACCTCACCACAAAGTCAAGCAAACCTCTGAGCACAAAGACTACTATCTTGCCTTTAACCAAGACAAGATTCGTCAAGCAAGATAGTAGGAAACGAGCCCCTTTAAATAGGGCTCGAATCTGAAACAGCCGCTACCAGTCGACTGCCAAAATGACAGTCACCTGGTCCCACTCAGATTCGATCGTTACAACACAACGTTTGAATCTGCCAGCCTGTTCCAGCCTATACCAGTCGACTGCCAATAGCCCAGTCGACTGGGACACACCTAAGCCTAGGGTTTCTCTCCCGAGTATAATTCTCTCCGCACTCAAACCATCCTGGCTTAGCCCCTGAGTATAGGCACTCATACTCAGACCCTTACAACCGAGTTGACTCTTCTCCAGCAGCCTTGACTGTCGCCGTCACGCCCTCTTCATCTTCGGCCCTCGTCCCTCGGATGCACACAAGCCTCCAGCTTGTCTCCATGCCATCCTTCACATACGCCTCGAAGTCCGCATCCCTCGGCTCATCATCCCTGCTGTCTAACGGTCCCTCAGATGCGCATGCAAGCCTCCAGCATGCCTCCATGCCATCCTTCACCTGAAGACATCAACCAAGTCCATGTGTACCTGTACACCTGCACACTCATGTACACATATTAGTCCAGCACAAATCCTAACTTAACCATATTGCCCACACATCAAAATATCATGATCCTCCAGATCATCTCAGGGTCGATTGCCCCAACAATCTCGACATTCCAGTGCCGACGACGACCCTCTACTCTGAAGTACGATCCACATTAGGGCGTCGGTAACGAAAAGTGTAATTCCTTTATTTACTGCAATATTCTTGTATTAAAATATGTAAACCTTTGCGCGATTATAGAATTGCTTGCAGTAAACGGTCAAGGACCGTGGGCCTTGGAGTAGGAGCCGACTGCGACTTCGAACCAAGTAAAAGACTTGTGTTCTTTGTGTGATTGTTGTGTTTTCCACTGTATTTTCTCTTTCCTTAATCCGAAAAAGATTTTAACGATATTCACCCCCGCTCTATCATTTTTCTCGATCCAACAAGTGGTATCAGAGCGGGGTAGCTCAAATTTGGTGCAACCACCAATTTGGGAGTTTTTTCTTTTTCGATCGAATTTTTTATCATTAATCGAGGCTGGTGCAACACCACTCGATCGTTTCGTTTTAACTATTTTATTCCCACACTACTAATCCAAGACCAAGTCTTGGGACAGTTTTTGTTTTTTTTTGTTATTTCAGTAATTTCTAAATGGCCATGCAAGAGGGTTTCAGTACAGCCAGACCACCACTCTTCAGTGGGGAGGACTTCTCCTACTGGAAGAGTCGGATGGAAGTTCACCTGAAAACTCAGGTGGACATGTGGATAATAATCTAATTTGATCTAGGAATCCCGAAAAATGCTGAAGGAGTGACACAGCCTTACACAGAATGGGATGCCGCGCTGAAAAAGAAAATCGAGGCTGATGCTAAAGCACCCAAACACTCCAATGCGGTCTAACCAAAGAAGAGCTGAATCGGGTGGGACCATTCAACAGTGCAAAGAAACTCTGGGGTAAGTTGATTGAGTTGCATGAAGCTACCTCCGACACCCGAATCAACAAGAGGGACCAACTGCTAAATAAACTGTACACTATCAAAATGAACGACGGCGAATCAGCAGCCCAGCTTCACGCCAGAATCCAGGAGTTGATGAACGATCTACATACAATCGGTCACAAGGTAGAAAACCGTGACCTGATCAGGTATACCCTTAACGCTTTCCCGAGAAATACTTTGTGGGCATCTATGGTAGATGCGTACAAAGTTTCAAGGGATCTTTCCAAAATTAAATTAGACGAGTTATTTTCTGAACTTGAATTACATGAGCAGACTAACTGCACCTTAGTCGAGAAAGACATTGCTTTTGTTGCAGGCAAAACAAGAAAGGTGGTCAAGAAGAAGCCTCAACCTACACTCGAGTCTGACTCGGACTTTGACTCAGAAGATAGCGAAGGGGATCGACCCAAGCTTGTTCGACTAGCCCAGGACTACTACAAAGAATTGAAGAATCAGACCAACAGAAGAAAAGCCAGCCAAAAGAAGGAGGATCCGGCTGAACCATCTAAGAACAAATCAAGTGTGACCTGCTTCGAATGCAACAAGAAGGGACACTTCAAATCGGAGTGCCCTAATCTGAAAGAAGCCAAGAAGACAAGAAGGAAGAAGGCTCTTCAAGCAACGTGGGACGAGTCTTCATCCAAATAAGAAGAAGAGGCCCCACAATCGAACCTGCTCGCCCTGACTGCTTCGAAAGAAATCGACACCGGATCAGAATCGGAACCGGACAACGGAAAGCTCACCATTTCAAAAGACGGCAAAATAACTGTAAGTGGTTATTCAAAAGCTGAATTAATTGAATACCTATCTAGTAACTTGGCCAAAGCCAAAATTCGAGTCGAGTCTCTCCGACAGGAAGTAAAACTCCTGAAAGAGGATGCTAACTCTAGATCTTTGACTGAGAAGGTTCAAGAAGGAACCTCTACTAAAGTTGAAAAACTTGAGAAAGAGAACTCCTCCTTGAAAACTCAAGTCAAGGACCTTAGAGCAGCTTTGGAACGATTCACTTCGGGTTCCAAGGGTCTTGATATGATCCTTGGAAAATAGAAGTCTGTTCTAAATCGATCCGGGTTAGGGTATCGAACCAAGGCTAGACAAAGGTCATATTATGCTGTACTGAATCAGTCTAGACCCAAAGTTTAGGCATGGGTACCCAAACTTTGCCTGAACAACCAAGCTGGACCAAACCAGTATTGGATCCCCAAGAACAAGATTCATATCTTGCCTAATCATTACCGTGACTTTAGTCCAGGGGGAGCCAACTTAAAAACCATTTTTATAATTAAATAAATTCTTTTTCTTATTCTAAAATTGCATGCTTGCTTGTTTATTTATTTACTGCAATTTAGCATGCTTACACCTAGGACTGGTTAGATTAAGGACTAAACCGATTAACTGAAATTTGAATAACATAGTATTGGGTGAAGGTGAGATGATACTACGTTAGGGAAGCCATTTTGGTGAAACTAGCCGAAGCTACCGATCCAAGACCCAAACTAGTTAGACCAAAATCTTTCAAGGAGTAACTTGAAAATGGACTTTCAATAAAAGACTTTGTCAAGGAAAGGGTTGATGATCCAATAAGGCTACGACCAAAGAAAGCCTAGTGCATCGCCAAGACCTGGAAGCCGATTATTGAAATCCAAATTCACTTTACTATTGTCAGATTTGAATCTAACATAGATTTCAATTAATCTTAGATTCAACCATTGTTTTCAAAAATAATTTTTAAAACATAATTAATTGGTTTTTCAAAATTAAGTTAATCTTTCAAAACTAATCATAGTTTTTCAAAATGAAATCTTTACTTCTATTAAAACCTGTCTCACAAAAACCTATAAGGTTAACGTGATTGATAACTCTAGATTGGGTGAGACAGACTAGGTTGTGAAAATCAATTCAGACTATCCTTGATTCTAATTGGATCCAAATCAACAAACTCTTTATGTGTAGGAACATAATGATTTGGACCAATGGATGTTGGATAGCGGGTGCTCCAGACACATGACTGGGGACAAATTAAAATTCACCAAACTCAAGTTCAAGAACCTAGGCTCAGTAGCATTTGGCAACAATGCTACACTTAAAGTCATTGGGTCAGGTAACATTGAACTCAAATCTGATTTTGTCATTAAAAAGGTACTTTTGGTTGAAACCATTAAATTTAACTTGCTTAGTATAAATCAATTGTGTGATACTGGCTATGTAGTTACCTTTACCAACTCTAACTGCCTGATTAGAAACTTACAAGACTCATGCTTAAGGGTACTAGGAAAAATAATGTTTACACTATAAACCTACCCTTAGTACCTAAATGCCTCTTAACTCAGTTAGAAGAATCAAACCTCTGGCATAGGAGATTAAGTCACACTAATCTAAGATTAATTTCAAAAATCACCCAACTTGGCCTAATTAAAGGAATACCTAAAATGAAGAACCATGAAAACATAATATGTAAATCATGCAACCAATGTAAACAAACCAGGTCTAATCACAAACAAATTCAATCTATCCTAACTCAAACCACACTTGAGCTCCTACACCTTGACCTATTTGATTCACATGGAGTCAAGTCACTAAGCGAAAACCGGTGCTGCTTAGTAATTATCGATGATTACTCTACGTTTACTTGGGTTAGATTCCTAAAGACTAAAGATGAAACCCTAAACCTATTTATTGATTTTTGTAATTTAATTGAAAATCAAAACGATACCAAAATCAAAAGACTTAGAAGTGATCACGTGGGAGAGTTTGAGAATCAACGGTTCGAAGAATTTTGTAAAATAAACGGATATATACACGAATTTTCGTGTCCGAGAACTCCCCCAGCAAAATGGGATAGTCGAACGGAAAAATAGAACCCTACAAGAAGCCGCTAGGACTATGCTCAATGAATTCGACCTAGCTAACCAATTTTGGGCAGAAGCAATTAGTACGGCTTACTATATCCAAAATAGGGTCCTAATTAACAAACGACATAATAAAACTCCCTATGAATTATACTACCATAGACTTCCAAACCTACATTATCTAAGGGTCTTTGGGTGCAAAGTCCATATCCTAAACACCAAGGACTACCTAGGTAAATTCCAGTCTAAGTCAACCCCAGGGGTCTTCTTAGGATATTCAACAACAAGTAGGGCCTATAGGGTTTACAATAAACAAACTAACAAAATTGAAGAAACAACAAATATAAAATTTATGAGGAAATTAATTCAAAATCCAATAACCCAGATTCAAATCCATCAAATGTTGATCATGAAGATAATGAACAAATTATTGAACCACTAATTGAACCCCTAAATAAACTAACTATTGAACCAACTACTGAGTCAATTAAACCAATAATTGAACCAACCCAAGTAGTTGAACCAAATACTGAACTGAACCGTCCAGCTAGACCTGAGGCTGAACCAAGTTCTAGAAGAACTAAGAAACCCAGACATAGTCACCCAACTGATCAAATTGTGGGTGATCCAACCTTTGGAGTCAGAACTAGGTCTTCCTATAGAAATCTTAGTCAGATTGCACTGATTTCAAAAATTAAACTTAAGACTATAGAGGAAGCCTTACCTGATCGTGATTGGATCATAGCAATGCAAGAGGAGTTAGCCCAATTTGAAAGGAACCAAGTCTGGGAACTAATACCTAAACCTGAGGACAAATCCATTATTGACACTAAGTGGGTGTTTAGGAACAAGCTAAATGACCAAGGGGAAATAGTTAGAAATAAAGTCCGCTTAGTAGCTAAAGGATATAGTCCAGTCGAAGGGTTAGACTATGACGAAACCTATGCCCCAGTAGCCAGACTTGAGTCTATAAGAATGTTGCTAGCCTTTGCAGCCCACAAAGGTTTTAAACTCTACCAAATGGATGTAAAGTCAGCTTTTCTAAATGGATTTATTAGAGAAGAAGTCTATGTAGGACAACCCCCCGGTTTTGAGGACTTAGAAAACCCTGACCATGTTTACAAACTAAATAAGGCACTGTATGGACTAAAACAAGCACCTAGGGCATGGTATGAACGACTATCAACCTACCTCATTTCTAAGGAATTCAAACAAGGACAAATTGACTCAACTCTATTTATTAAGACCTTAGAACAAGAAATCTTTATTGCCCAAATCTACGTTGACGATATAATCTTTGGATCCACCAACTCAAATTTCTTAAAAGAATTTCTAAAAATAATAGAAAACGAATTCAAAATGAGCTTAGTTGGTGAGCTCAACTTCTTTTTAGGTCTACAAATTAAGCAAACTAAGGATGGAAATTATGTCCATCAATCCAAATATGCTAAGGAGTTGATAAAGAAATTTAAAATGGATAACTCCAAAAGCATAAGTACCCCCATGGCCACAAATGTAAAAAATAGATAATGACCCTGATGGTAAACCCGTAAACCTTAAATTATATATAAGTATGATTGGTAGTCTACTTTACCTTACAGCCAGGAGACCTGATATCCTTTTTGCTGTAGGAATGTGTGCTAGATACCAAATCTGTGGTAAGGAAACGCACTTAGCAGCCCTAAAAAGAATACTTAGATACATCAAGGGCACCCTAAATGTAGGGATCCTAGGACCTCAACTTTTGACCTGTCAACATACCCAGATTTTGACTATGCTGGTTGTAAACTAGATAGAAAGAGTACAAGTGGAAGCTGCCAACTTTTAGGAAATAGTCTAGTAAGTTGGTGTAGCAAAAAGCAATACTGTGTAGCTCTATCCACAACTGAAGCTGAGTATGTTGATATAGGAGAGTGTGTAGCACAACTCTTATGGATGATGCACACTCTTAAAGACTTCCAGCTTGACTACACCCAAACCCAAGTCTACATTGATAATATAAGTTCAATTAATCTAACTAAGAATCCAATCCAACACTCTAGAACCAAACACATAGAAGTTAAACACCACTTTGTAAGAGATCATGTAGCCAGGGGTGAGATATTCCTTAAGCATGTAGATTCAAAATCTAACTTAGCTGACATATTCACCAAACCCCTACCTGAATCTGAGTTCAGCTCACTAAGAAGACAATTAGGGTTATGCTTGGTAGAATATGACTGCTCTAATTACATTTTTTTAAACTGTTTTTTTTACAAAATCATTTTCTTTATTTATTTAAAATGATTTTCTGACTTAGTTTTTTTCAAAACTTACCCCCTTCAAAACTAGGGTTTTTTCACAAATGAACTTAGCCTAGGCCCTAACCCTAGAATTGCATGCACCTATAGATCTAGAAGCCAGCATCTCACAAGCACATTAGGGTACTTTTGATTGATAACCTAGAATGGGTTGAGATGCTTAGGTCTTTGCCTTGATTCAAGATGCTTTAAGTCAGTGCATCTGCAGTAATTGGGGCACTAAATACCAATTAAACAGTAATCAAGTTAAGTGTCAAGCTTAGAAAAATCTAACTTGATCAGATCACTTAACTTGACTAACCCTAGCGAAAGTAACTATTTATAACAGTTAGTAAGTAGCTAATTGGGTTAGACAGGACCCAAAAGCAAAAATTCAAATTAAGTTGGTTCAGTTTAAAGTTAGAATTGGTTCAGTACAACATCTTATTTTGATTACTCATTTTTTTTGCTATATTTTTTTTGATATATGGAAAAGGGGGAGAGATTGGAAAAGAGAGAAAGAAGGTTTCAAAATTTAATTTTTTTCTTCAAAATTAAATTTCCAAAAACTGTTATCTTTTTTCAAAAAGTAAAGATCGTTAAGTACTTAAGTTTCTTTTGAAAGTAAATTTTCTAAGTACTTATTCTGAAAATATTCTGGAAATTTTTTTTCTAAGTTATAAATTCAAAATTGTGCTTGAAAAATATTTCTAAGTATTTAAACTGCTTTCTAAGTATTTAAACTATTTTCTAAGTATTAAAACTGCCTGAAAATTTTCTGAGTGATACAACTTCAGAATAAGTTTAGAAAATTTTCTAAAGTGCAAAAACTAAGTATTTTGGAAAATATCTTAGAAATTACTTGCTTTCAAAAATTATTCTAAGTACTTACTCTAAATGGTTGGTTGAAAATTTTTTTTCTAAGTGCAAAGTTCAAAATTCTCCTGAAAATTTTCCAAGTGCCCAACTCAAAATAATTTTTGGAAAATATTTTCTAACTTAAAAACCTTTTCTTGAAAAGTTTCTAAGTATTGAAAACCTGAAAAAACGTTTCACTTTTAGACTTAGAAACTTTTTCAAAAACCTCACGAACTTTTGAGAAACGCAGGGGGAGATTTCTTCCAGGGGGAGGAAATTAAATTTAGCTACTTTATCTACTTATCTGTATGTTTAACTTAACTTTTTGAACTGGGATGCCATAAATCAAAAAGGTGGAGATTGTTGGTGCAGGCAGCACCTAAGTCAAACCTGGGCTATGATAATGGCAAAGGGTTCAAGAGTTAAGATGTTATTGTTGTCTAATGTGTTTACTAAGTGTGCATGAAGAAGTCCTAGGTACACTAGGCAAGAAGTCCAGGCAAAGGGTTGGGCAAAGAAGTCCTGGTCAAGGGGCTGGGCACCGAAGACCTGCTCGGAAGGTGGGCACGAAGTCCTGGTCGAGGACTGGGCACGAAGTCCTGGCAAGGGGCTGGGCACCGAAGACCTGTTCGGAAGGTGGGCACGAAGTCCTGGTCGAGGACTGGGCACGAAGACCTGGTCAGGTGGATCGGGCAAAAGTCCAACCGGAGGAGCCGGTTGGAAAAAGGTAAACTCTCCTGAGAGGAGTAGGTGAGGACGCGTTCCCCGTCGAGGGAACAATAGGCGTCGGTTCGACCTAGGGTTCCATTTGGGAGACCCGAAGTCAGAACTAAGACCGCTACGGCTGTAAATATTGACTAATATTCTTGCTTTATTTGTGTTGGTGCTAACCTTGATGGCAGGGACCGAAGGAGTGTGTTTCTGCAGCTCAGAACGCCCCATAGGAAAGGGGCAGGCAGCTAGGCTAGGCGCCCAGGAGGTCCCAGGCGCCCAAGGTGAAAAGCCAAATCTACAATTAAGCAAGAACGCTTTGAAATCACACTCGGCTAGGCGTCCGGGAGGTCCCGGGCACCCAAGGTCAAAGCCAAACAGGTAGTCGAAGCAAACTCAACCACGAAGCCAGTGGACTAAGTCAAGCTGGGCGCCCTGGAGGTCCCGGGCGCCCCAGTCAGCTCCAGAGGCCGATTCGTAGGGGATAAGCGTTGACCGAGCTGCGGATGTAGTTTCTCCGATCTGAAGGCACGTGCAGGCCCCCCAAGCGAATCAGGCGCCCCCAGGAGCACTATAAAAGGGGCTCGACCCCAAGGCTTCATAGATATAACTTTCTAACACCTCTAAGCTTTCGTTCAAGCGCTCTGCTCCGGCAAACTCCAATCTCGACATTCCAGCGCCGATGACGACTCTCTGCTCCGAAGTACAATCCACATCAGGGCGTCGGTAACAAAAAGTGTAATTCCTTTATTTACTGTATTATTCATGTATTAAAATCTGTAAACCTTTGTGCGATTATAGAATTGCCCGCAGTAAACGGTCAAGGACCGTGGGCCTTGGAGTAGGAGCCAACTGCGACTCCGAACCAAGTAAAAGACTTGTGTTCTTTGTGTGATTGTTGTGTTTTCCGCTGCGTTTTCTCTTTCCTTAAATCGAAAAAGATTTTAACGATATTCACCCCCCCTATCGTTTTTCACGATCCAACAAGTAGATGGTCTCATCAAGACTCCCGTTAAGGAAGGCTATCTTGACGTCCATCTGCCATACCTCATAATCCATATGAGCTGCAATAGATAAGAGAATCTGGATTCACTTGAGCATGGCTACTGGCGAAAAAGTTTCCTTATAATCGATACCCTCTTTCTGAGTGTACCCTTTCGCAACAAGCCTTGCTTTGAAGGTCTCAACCTTCCCGTCTGATCCACTCTTTCTTTTGTAGATCCACTTGCATCCAATGGCTTTTACACCATGGGGTGGTTCTACTAGCTCCTAGACATGGTTAGAATCCATCGATTTTTCTCGATCCAACAAGTAGATGGTCTCATCAAGACTCCCGTTAAGGAAGGCTATCTTGACGTCTATCTGCCATACCTCATAATCTATATGAGCTGCAATAGATAAGAGAATCTGGATTCACTTGAGCATGGCTACTGGCGAAAAGGTTTCCTCATAATCGATACCCTCTTTCTGAGTGTACCCTTTCGCAACAAGCCTTGCTTTGAAGGTCTTAACCTTCCCGTCTGATCTCTCTTTCTTTTGTAGATCCACTTGCATCCAATGGCTTTTACACCATGGGGTGGTTCTACTAGCTCCTAGACATGGTTAGAATCCATCGATTCTATCTCGGAGTTCATTGCCCTTTGCCAAGAATCTACATCTTTGTCTTGGAGAGCCTCGTTATAGGTCCAGGGATCCGGTTCATGATTACCCGGGATCAAGTCCGAAGACTCTCCCAAAAACATGTACCTTTCAGGCTGTCTCACAACCCTCCCACTGCGACGAGGTACTACCTGTGTGTCCTGAGTGACACGCGGTGCAGTGACTTATGGTGTGTCCTCTTGTATAATTGGTCCTGAAGTCAGAATGTCCCCCCTTAACTCATCTAGCACTAGTCTTCTCTTTGGCTTATGGCTCATCATATAGTCCTCTTCCAAGAATATGACATTTGTGCTAACAATTACCTTATAATCCTTAGGACTATAGAATAGACCACCCTTTATTCCCCTGGGATAGCCTACGAACAGATGCACCTCCGTTCGAGATTCCAACTTATCAGTATCTCCCTTCAGCACATGTGCTGGACTACCCCAAATCCGAACGTGTCCTAGACTGGGCTTGCGCCCAGTCCACAGTTCCGTGGGAGTACGAGGGACTGACTTAGATGGAACCAGGTTCACTATGTACGCTGCCGTTTACAGAGCATATCCCCAGAATGAATCAGGTAAGTCTGAATAGCTCATCATTGACCTAACCATTTCCATAAGTGTCTTATTCCTTCTTTCTGCAACTCCATTCTGCTGGGGTGTGTCGGGTGCAGTTAGCTGGGACTGAATCCCAGCTTCTGATAAGTAGCTCCTAAACTCCCCAGAGAGGTACTCACCACCACGATCTGATCGCAGTGTCTTGATACTTTTACTTGGATGTTTCTCCACATCAGTCTTGAATTCTTTGAACTTATCAAAGCATTCAGACTTACGGCGCATCAGGTAAATATACCCATACCTTGAATAATCGTCAATGAAAGTGACGAAATATTCAAAGCCTCCTCTTGCCTGGATTGACATAGGGTCACATACATCAGAATGAATCAGTTCTAACACCTCTTTTGCCCTATACCCCTTAGCCTTGAAAGGTCTCTTGGTCATTTTCCCTTCCAAGCAAGACTCACAGGTCGGGAGATCCTCCACCACCAATGAACCCAAGGGCCCATCGGCTATCAACCTCTGAATCCTACTAAGGTTAATATGACCAAGCTTAATGTGCCAAAGATATGTCTGATTCATCTTAGAAGGTTCTTTTCTCTTATTTAAGTTAGATGATGAGCTATTCACTTCAGTGTGCATCGTGGGAGGTTTTGGTTCTAGAGTGTACAGATTGCCAACCAACGTACCTGAACAGATAATCTCTCTGTTTCTCTTAATAACAACTTTATAATCAAAAGTAACAGAATATCCATCCTTAAATAACTTAGAAACTGAAATTAAATTCTTTCTAAATGAAGGTACATAAAGACAATCTCTCAGAACTAACACTATATTTCTCTCAAAAGATAAATAAAAGACTCCCACTACTACTGCTGCTACTCTTGTAGCATTGCCCATGTAGACCATGATTTCTTCATTCGTCAGCCGTCGAGTTTCCTGGAACCCCTGTAGAGTATTGCAGACATGGTCAGTGGCTCCTGTATCTACACACCAGGTACTGGTTGATAGCACCGCTAAGCATGTTTCAACGACTAAGGCTGAAGAAATACCTTTACTTTTACGACAGGGACAGTCCGCCTTCCAGTGCCCAGTTTGCTTGCTTGTGAAGCACCTTCCCTTTGGCTTCTTCACACCAGTCCGGGGTGCTTGCGACGCTCCTTCCTTCTTGAACCCTCCTCGTTTCTTCTTCTTCCTGCCTTTCGGCTCAGAAGTAGAAACCTTTTGAGTTACTAAGGCATATGAGTTCTTTTGAAAGAGTGCCTCTGCCGCCTGGAGTTCTCCCAGCAGTTCTCCCAACGTATAATTCTTCTTATTCATATTATAGTTGAGGTTGAACTGCTCAAAACTCTTCGGTAGAGACTGGAGTATGATATCGACCTGGGATTCCCCGTCGATTTTAGCTCCCAGTACCTCAATCTGATTGAGATGAGCCATCATCTTTAGGACATGCTCCCTAACGGGTGTCCCTTCAACCATAGTGGTTGACATCAGACTCTTCATCGCACTTTGCCTAGCAGCTCGACCTTGGTGTCCGAAGTGGTCTTTGAGGTTCAACATTATGTCACTGGCAGTGGGCATGATCTGATGCTGATGTTGCAGCACATTCGACATCGATGCCAGAATGTAACACCGCGCCATCTCATCTTCCTTTTTCCACTTCCTATAACACTCCCTCAACTCTTCACCTGAGTCTTCTCTAGGCGTTTCCGGACATTCTTTGAAGAGTACAAATTTGTACTCCTCAGCAGTGAGGACAATGTCTAGGTTCCTCTTCCAGTCAATGTAATTAGGGCCAGTAAGTTTATTGTCCTTAAGAATGGTTGCTAGTGGAGTAAAGACCATTATGAAAAACTTGAGAATCACAACATACACTACATTAGAAATTGAAAACAAATTGATTCCTCAAAACAATTAATTTTTGAATTTCACCAACACCCCTGTGCACCGAGAAATTTGCATGTCATGATGGTGTGGACGTATACGAATCCCTACATTCATAAGAGGAGGCTTTACCCATCGATCTTATTATCTTGTCAACCTAACTTTTTGACAAGCAAGATCAATAGTTGGTTTCCTTCAGCTCTGCAAAATAATAGCTGTGACTCCGATGGGGAGGATACTATTATTCGCATCTAAGTGTGCACCATTACATGATACTAAGAAAATTATTTCTGATTATATGCCTTCCGATGGGGGAAGTCCACACGCTCTTCAATAATTTTCTACAGTCTTTTTCGACCCAGTGATCCGCAGAACAAGTCCATCCGATGTGGAGGAAGGCACTCAGAGCCGACGCGCAGACTTGTTCACATCACTTATCGAATTGTAATGGAAGCCGTGGGACCCTTAGGATCCCTCTCCCACTTAGTAGTTTATCTCGAGGAATTTTCTAGCACTACCACACAACCAAGCACACAACCAACAACATGAAAATAACAATAGTGAAAAATCCTATATTTTCCAACTTTCATGGCCCCTTGGTCTCTCATGTGCCTCCAGTCGTGTCGTCATTTCGTCCACTCCTACCTGCGTTCTGCCCATGTTGCCTTTAGGGTTCTTCGAGCCGAAATGAAGACTTAATTATTTACATCATTGATCATATACTCCACGAAGGAGTGTACATGAAATCTAGATCAACTGTAAAATAAAAACTTGGCTAAACAAGTGCCGTATTTAATTACAAAAATTAAATACCTAGCCTCGTCAATGCCGAGGATTAATTAATTACAAAAATTGCAAACATTCACACAAATAATATTTTGGCCATGAAGTTGGAATCTCGTGCCAACAACACAGAGTTAGGCTACACACATCCATGCATCATCAAAATAAAAATGTATGAAAAATTGCAAAAATAACCAATCCTAAACACACAAAGCCGGAAACCTCAGCTCTGATACCAATTGTTGGGTATAGCTTGGCGGGTTTCCCTAGAAAATACCTAGTCGATCCGAGAGACCTCTTTATGCCTACGGATTAAAAATTTAATCTGAATAGAGAGTCGTTTCCCATCGACCATCTCGTGCCGTATCGAACGATTCAAATGGCAACTTAGTCAATTACCAAAATTGGCCTTGCAATTTGCTCGACCGTTCAACCGTGGAAAAGGCGACGAGTTGATCGCCGACTTTTGTGTTTATGGTCGGGGTCCAGTTAAGAATTTATTAAATATATTTTTCAAGCAAAAAAATAAATTCTAACACATAAAATGACGAGAGATATCAACATGGCACATAAACGACACAACGATATACAAAGGAGCGTTTGGAAAGTTATACCTTTCCGATCACCTCGCGGTCTTCTACCTTATGTCCCTCCCTTCGTGAATGTCGTGTTGACGATGATCTACTGCGATCTGAGATCACCAAAAGCTCCAACCAATCCCCTTCTCCAACCGGCCGAAAACCCTAAGCCCTAGGGTTTGCGCCGCCGGCGCCTCTTCCCTTCCCTTTGCGCCGCCGTCCACCGGAGCCGGCTCCAAGCCCTCCGGATCAGTAGTACACCTTGAAAGGAAGATGAAGAAGAAGAAGAAGGAAAGAAACAACCTTCTTCTCAACCACAAAAACCCACACAATCTCTTCTTCCCCTTGCTTGCGGCGTCGGCACAACCCTAGGTTGCGCCGCCTTCAGCCGGCCGCCGACCCCTCTTCCGACCTCCCTGAGCACCACGCAAGGTAGAGGACTCCTCTACCTTGCTTCTGTAAGCCTCATCTAGAGTTTGGTGGAGGAGGAGAGAAGAATCGAGGAGTTCTTCCTCTTCTTCTTGTTGTGGCGCCGAGAGAGAGAGAAAGGGAGAGGAGATAGTTTTTTCCTTGGCTCTAGGATTGATTAATTGGCTTGGTTTCTTGATCTCATAGGGTATTTATATGGCTAAGGCATGGACCAAGAGGAGGAGTTGGTTCTTGGCCCGCTAATGGATCTAAACCCGATCCATTAATTAAGATCCATTCCACTAAAGGATCTTAATTGAACTCACCTCACCACCCCCAAATTTTCATATGGGCTCCACATATTACGAGTCGTCCATCCCCCCATATTTAAGATCGTGCATGCCCGTTAATTAATTAAATTACTGACAATTTAAATTAATTAACTTTTGAATCCTTGATTAGTACCACTCAACCTTATCAACGTGCCGGATCAAATCCATCTGCAGGGTTTGGCACGATGAACCTTTTGAGCTCATCAAGGGGGCATCATCATCCTGACTCACTAGGACACGAATTCCGTCAATAATCATCGGCACATCACATTATTAATATTATTTCTCAACTTATCGGGTCTGTCGATCTAACAGAATAGATCTCACCCTTTGATAAATCAAAGAAATAATAAATAATAATATATGCCCGATATTATTTCGGGATTAAGAGATCGTCCTCCATAATAACAACTGAGGTCCTATCCAATTATCTAGTCAGTACAAATCGGATAACCTCGGGTTTCGGTCCTGCTCAATGTACTCACAGCACACTAGTGTAGTCCTATGGTCAAGACCAACCACACCTGACTACACTACAACCATCCCGATGGGTTATCCAATTCCATCTAGGTTGTGAACCTCTATTTATGCTAAGTAAGGCACTGATAACATGATCTTCCGTGTGACACCACACACCATGTTATCTACAATGCTAAGCAATGAGACTTCGTGTATGTACTATTATAAACAAATACCTAGTGTAGCGTGATTCTCTTATTATAAAAGATGTTCATATAATAAAAGTCATGTCTTTCAGTATACACATCTTACAAACCCATGTGATCACCCATTCTAACATGGTAAGGGAATCAATACAAGTAACCTCTAACCATGCCAATCCCTACATAAGGTAACTCACAACATCCACAACCTATCAACCTAAACCACTAACATGCCAATTCCAACATTTCACCTAATGGCCAGGAGAAAGAACACAACCGGTAGCTCCTAAGCTGATCTAGTTACTACCATCATCCCGTTATCCAAAAAGGATAGTTCCTAAGACACAAACCCAATCCACAAGGGCTTCCTAACTAACTGTTATTGAATGTCTTCATCCAAAATGGTCCTACAAATTATGCAACTCACAGCAACAAGCAAACAAGCTCCACCATTTTCACAACCAAACTCATATAAGCAATGGAACAAAACCAGCTTAAAACAATAAGAATCCAAAACCTAAAGCAAAAGTCATCCCAACCATAGATCCTATCTCAAAAGTTGCTCATGGTAGCAACAAAGGGTTAATATAGTTTTTGCCCAAGGCTTCTCATGAAGCAAGTTCACAGTAGGAACCAAAGCTACACAAAATAGAATATGTATAGATTTGAGTTTCCAATTCCGAACAGAGCAATCTCACCAACAAACCCATCTAATTCCAAACAGTGGTCTAAATCCATACTTAAACATCCCACCTAGTTTCAAGATAAACAACGGGGGAGAATCAAAACAAGATCAACACCTATCCAAAAATTTGATCAAAATCCATGAATTAATCTGATCAACTTCAGGATATCAAACTCTAAACTACAACTAAGCACCAAAACCCAACATCAATTTTGAAACAAGATGAACACCAAACGAAAATCCAATTTCAACACCTCAGATCCAAACAATTTTATAGTCAATTCATCCAACCAATGCTGAAGGAAACCATTACTTACCTCAATGATGGCCGATGAGAACTAGCCACTCAGATATGAGGATCACTGCCATAGAAAACTGGCCAACGACTCCAACTCAGCGGAGATCAGAAGAATTCCATCCTTCTCATGGCCGGAGTTAGATATGGTAGATCAAATCCATCGAAGGTACGGAGCCCCAATCGATTGAGGAGGGTTGGCTTGAGCCGGACGATCTCCTGGGGGTGCTACTTCCTCGTGCTCAAGGCAATCCAAGGGAAGAAAGGCTGATAGCCCCAATAGGAACGACCGGCGATCGTCGACGGGGATCGAAGGGAAAGGACCAAAGTGAATAGGGGAGAAGAAATAGCGATGTGGTGTTTGGCTTGCGATCGGGTGAAGGTAGGAAGAAGAGGGGAACTTATTGGATGGTGTTTTTTTCATTAAAGCCCTCCACTTCCATTAAATACAACCTATGCCCTTAATTTTAAGGCTTTTACTCAATCAGCCACCTCAACATTTTTAATTTTAATCCATTTGGTCCCCTGCATGTAGTATAGCCTCTTTTTCTTCAGTCTGGGTCCTGAAAACCCTAAGCATCTCCGTCAAATTCCCTGAAAAATTTTCTGGTTCAGGTTTTGGGGCGCCGAATTTAACATTCTCTCCTACTAACAAAAATTTGGTCCCCAAATTTCCCTATTACACAAGGTATATGGTAACAATCCCTATACCATGTAAATGCTAGACGGAAACTAATCATACGTTTCCTGAGTAAGGTAGCAGGCCATAGAATCCAGTAGACTCCATCATCTATGTTTGACAACCAATATCTCGCCAGCCCATAGGTACACGTAGACCCCATGATCTAAACGTAGACACTCTCTGGATCTTATCCAGGTATATCTGTGCCAAGTACTAAGGAGGACTATCAATATTTATCACTACTTAAGTTGAAAAATGCATGAACGAACATCATACCACGAAAGTCTGATCCATCGATTTACGGTGCCACCTCTCAGGTAGCCGCATATACTCGTCCCGTCTCGGTACCCTGTGGTGGCATCCTCGGAATTGACTAGGATGGAAACATAGAGGCTGCAATAGACTGTTGTGGTTAGTGTACCGAATAGGTCACGGCTGACTACTGAGGCTAAGGTGTCAGATGCGTCTGACAATAACCATCGGTCACAGAAGACTGGGGTGCTACCAAAGTGGGGGCCTAATGATAGTCATGCATACAACAGATGTGCACCGGTGGGAGAGCTATATGCTTTTGCCGTGAACAAGTCTGAGTTCGCTGACCTCCTCTCTGTGACCTCGACGGTCTAGGGCGACCAAGTGGTGGCCTCTGCAAATTGATGCATCTCCCTCTGATCACACTCCCGGCTCTAATGCCTCAGATGTTTACAGGAGTAGCATACATTCTGGCCAATGGGGTATTCTGATGTACCATGATCCCTGGTCCCACACTGGAAATAATGAAACATAGTACCATCACTCCTCTGGTTCTGCTGTGATGATCTGAATGATCCTGCTGATGAGCGCCCATCCTTTGGAGGTCGTGGAGCAGCCCTAGAATTTCCCTGCACATTATGGTCCCTACTAGTTCACTTTTGTCCCACATATAGTTGATACTGGTCTGACAGTGTATCCTGATCCGACTGTCTCTGTTTTGCATTATCACCATACACTTGTTTCTGTGCCATCTCGATTAGGAGTGCTCTGTCTAACACCTCACGGTAGGAGGTCGTGCCAAATCCAGCTATCTGAATCTGAATAAAACCGACAAATCCCTGGATGAACTGAAGCATCCTCTCTCTATCATGTGCCACCAATTGGGGGCAGTACTCAGCTAGACGGCTAAACTCCGCATTATATTCCATGACCATGCGCTTTCCTTGTTGGAGATTTAGAAATTCTTGACGCCGAGCCATCTGATACGCAACGGGGAAATACTGACTCTCAAATGCCTCACGGAAAGATGTCCATACGATGTGTTGCTCACCAATGACCGTGCGCTGCGTGGCCCACCAAGTAGTCGCCTCATCATGCAAATGGTAGGCAACCAGCTTTGCCTTCTCCCACTCTAAACAAGCCATGTAGTAAAACGTACCCTCCTTGGTCTCGATCCAAGAACGAGCAACCTGAGGGTCAGGTCGTCCATGGAACAGTGTGAATCGGTCTTTCGCTGACTCCACCAATGCTGGTATCCGTGCTCTAGCCATAGCCTAGTCCATAGAAACGATAGGATCCACTAATGGAGCTGCAACAAATGTTGGAGAAGGAGCTAACGACGGTGCCGTGGAAAATCCCGAAGCATGTGCCACTGGGGGAGCTGGGTGAACCATCGGAACAGGCACTAAGGGTGGTACAGCAAAATGCACAGTAGGAGGTACAACTGGTGGTACCACTGGATACGCAGATGTAGGTACTACTAGGGGTGTAGGCACTGCTGAATACACCGATGGGGGATACAACAGATGGTACCGCTGGATATAACGGGGCAGGTACCGCTGGTGGTATCGCTAAATATGCTGGTGTAGGCATCGCTGAACTCCCCAAGGTGAGTACCACAGATGATACCGTTGGATACACCGGGACAGGTACCGCTGGTGGTACCACAGAATAGGCATGGGTAGGTACTACTATCGATATGCTGGGCACAACTGGGGTAGATACGACTGGTGGAACGGTGGGAACCACTGATACAAATGGAACTGAGACCCTCAGAACACTCAGGGAAGTCTGACCGTGACTACCATGCCCAAGCTCGGTCGGTCTCTCTAGTGCCTCTGTGGCCTGAGACCCGAAAGTCCGCCCACGTGGTCACCCTGGACCACGTCTTGGTGCGGGAGCAAATCTACTCCGAGTCATACCTGTTAGGATGTATACTAAAAGACTTGTCTTTTTATATATAAACATCCACATTTTGAAAGAGAATCACAACGACACAGTTGCATGTTTAGATTAGTATATGCATAATAGTCTAATACTTTGCATTGTAGATAACATGGTGTGTGGTGACACACAGAAATTCATGTTATCAGTTCGTTGTAGAGTATAAGCAGAGGCTCACAACCGAGATGGAGTTGGATAAACCATCGGGATGGTTGTAGTGTAATTAGGTGTGGTTTATCTTGACCATAGAATTACACTAGTGTGTTTTGTGTGCATTAAGCAAGACCAAAATAGAGGTGATCCAATTTGTACTGACTTTATAATTGGATCGAACCTTGGATTATTATGGAGTACAATCTCTAAATCACGA
The DNA here is from genome assembly GCA_024364735.1 of Boesenbergia rotunda. Taxonomy (NCBI): domain Eukaryota; kingdom Viridiplantae; phylum Streptophyta; class Magnoliopsida; order Zingiberales; family Zingiberaceae; genus Boesenbergia; species Boesenbergia rotunda. The sequence continues at coordinate 261,998 of JAGFNQ010005853.1, read as the reverse complement.
TATAATAACGGGCGTGTGTATTTAGTATTTTATTTTTTTGATTTACCAATGGGCGAGATTTATTTTGCTAAATCGATAGGCCCCGTAAATTGAGAAATAATATTAATTACATGGTGTGTCATTGATTATTAACAGAATTCATGTCCTGGTGAGTTAGGATGATAATGCCCCATTGATGAGCTTATAAGGTTCATCATGTTAAACCTTGCAGGTGGATTTGATCCAACATGATGATAAGGTTGAGTGGTACTAGTCAAGGAGTTAGAAGTTGATTAATTAAAATTGTCAATAATTTAAATTAATCGACGGGCATTCAATATCTTAAACACAGGGAGATGGATGTACTCATAATAGGTGGATCCCATATGAAAATATGGGGGTTGGTGAGGAAGTTCAATGGAGATCCTTTAGTGGAATGAATATTCATTAATGGATCAGATTTGGATCCATTAGCGGGCCAAAACCCAACTCCTCCTCATGGTCCCTACCTTAGCCCTATATATACCCCATGGAATCAAAAAACCAAGGCTAATCCAATTTTTCATCAAACCAACGCTTTTCATCCCTTCCCCTCACTTTCTCTCTCCTAGGGCAGCCGACGAGTAAAAGAGGAAGAGAGACTTCCTCTCTTCCTTATTCTCCCTCTTTTCTCTTGGTTGCTGGCGCAAGGAAGAAGAGAGTTCTTCTATTCTCTTGGTTGGTTCGATCAAGAGGAGGATAAGAGGGGGCGGCAGCTAGTCGGCGGTGTAAGGCTATTGCCGGCGGCGCCGCAAGCTAGAGAGGAGAAGGAATTCTGGCCAGTTTAAGGTGGGAGGGAGGACTCATATCTCCTTCATCCTTCTCTCGAAGGCTTCCTTGCAGTTGGCGAGCTTGGGAGCTCCTTGGTGGCCGGAGCCGCAAGAAAGAAAGGGAGAGGGGTGGCCGGTGGTAAACCCTTGCCTAGTGTTTTGATCGGCGCGTGAAGAAGCAATTAATTGGAGCTCCTAGGTGATTCCGGTTCTTGGTAGCTCGTCGCCCACACGACGTCCAAGAGGGAAGAGACATACGATAGAAGACTACGAGATAAAGAAGGTATAAATCTCTTCCTTGGCTCCTTGATTTTCGTATTATTTTATGTGATGCTATAATTGATTGTCATGTTTAATTATCATTTAATTAATGTTTGATAATTAATTATTGGCCCCCGAAAATAAACACAAAAACTGGCGATCCACTCGTCTTCTTTTCCGTGGTCGATCCGTTAGGCGAATTACAAGGCTCGATCTTTGAAATTGGCTAAGTTGTAATTCAAATCGATTGATACGATGATAAGACGGTCGTTATGGAGACGGGTCTCCATTCGGATTAATTTTTAATCCGTAGACATGGAGAGGTTTTTCAAGAATGACCAGGTATTCGCTTAGGAAACCTGCCAAGCCATACCGCAAACCAACAATACATGTTACATCATTGCCCAATATTACAAGTAGTACAAGTCTACAAAACATACCAGCTTACACGTTTGTCGCCTGGAGATGTCTCGTCGCTGCCAAGTCCCAAGGTCCAAACTTGTCGAGAACCGACATTGAAAATCTGAAATGTACTCGGGTAGACATCATCAAACCTGAGCTCCGACACCTACTGAATAGGTATCAGATTTACCTCCGACAAATCCGAAAAGACTTGCCAAACCTCACTCTGATACCTAAATAAATTGTCACACCCCAAGACCAATAGAGCCGCTGATCCAATATAAAATCAGAAAACATCTCCCTTGTTCGGCGGACAATTTACACATACACATACATCACACAAAAAATAATATTAGCCTCAGTCCTCAAGACAAGAAATAACGTAGGAAAATAAATGCAAACTTAACCCATAACCCAGCCTTACTCACCTGAGCTGCCCCCTGGGAAGGCGAACAACAAAATAATACAAAATAAATCCAATAGAGGTCTCAAAAATACAATACCGAGACAAATGAATAACGATATAAATTCCACGAAATAAAATGAATACATACCCAATAATAAGATGTAATGGGAATAGAACTACGCGAAAGCACCCATCACTGGAGTCGTAGGGACCTAGGACTGGCAACTGGGGCTCCCCATACGACCAATCAACCTGAAAACAGAAATATGGTGAACGGTGGTGAGTCCAAATAAACTCAGTGGATACCAAAATAGATATGCATAGCAAGCTATAATAATAGTAAAAATCACACTGATACAATCTCGAGTATAGAGGATAAAGAATAATTGAAGACTAAGGGTGAATACATACCAGAGTCCGTCTATCCAGTGGGTAGGTGTAATGAATCCTCTATATAATCTCAAGAACGAACACAATCTAATTGTGTATGTTACCTATAAGTGCATGTCAAACATATACAACACTCAAACACAACAAGCACCAACAAACGTGCAATGCATCCCATACACATAGTGCAACAATCTGTTCTGTACGCACCTCAGCCACTACCAGACCGGCAGTCAAGTGAACAGGAAACAGACAAGTCAACCACTCATGGTTGCATAGAGAGTCAACCACTTGTGGCATACAACATATGAAGCTCAACACTCGTGGCTATGCAAGTATGTATCCCAGCACATGTGGCTATATAAATATGATGCCCAGTACCTGCGACAATGCATGTATGTAGGCCAGCACCTGTAACTATACAAATATGATGTCCAACACCTGTGGCAATGCAAGTATGTTGCCCACCACTTGTGGCTATGTAAGTATGTAGCCCAGTACCTGTGGCTATGCAAATATGATGCCCAGCACCTATGGCTATGCAAATACGATACCCAGCACCTGTGGTAATGTAAGTATGTAGCCCAGCACCTGTGGCTATGCAAATATGATGCCCAACACCTATGGCTATGTAAATATAATGTCCAGCACCTGTGGCAATGCAAGTATGTAGCCCCGCACCTGTGGCTATGCAAATATGATGCCCAACACCTATGGCAATGTAAAGATGTAGCCCAGCACCTGTGGCTATGCAAGTATGTCGCCTAGCACCTATGGTGAATGCAGGTATGTAGCCCAGCATCTGTGGCTATGCAACCTCAAACATGACTGGGGACAGGCTTAGACCTCAGGGAAGTCGATGGTCACCATCATGATAATAACACATCGCTAATAGCTCTATCAATAAAAGAAACCTGACTGCACGAGGGGAGCCCCAGAAAGAACCTCCGCATCTATACGTTCAAACCAATTAATGTCCTGTATCAAAGGACATAGTTCATTAATTACCAAATCAATTGATTACTAGCTCAACACGATACAAACCCAATTATCACCATCCTAAAGGTGATTGTCACTAATTAACATTAATTAGTGTTTAGTCTCTGTTTAGGTCGATTCATGACTCATGTTAGGTTTTATCCCGGCCTAACCCAAGTGATCACCCAGTCTAACATGGTAAGGGAATCAACACAAGTAACTTCTAACCATGCCAATCCCTACACAAGGTAACTCACAAAATTCTCAACCTATCAACCTAAACCACTAACATGCCAATTCCAACATTTCACCTCATGGCTAGGAGAAAGAACACAACCAGTAGCTCCTAAGCTGATCTAGTTACTACCATCATCCCATTATCCAAAAAGGATAGTTCCTAAGAAACCAACCCAATCCACAAGGCCTTCCCAACTAACTGCTATTGAAAGTCTTCATCCAAAATGGTCCTACAGAATATGCAACTCACGGCAACAAGCAAACAAGATCCACCATTTTCACAACCAAACTCATAGAAGCAATGGAACAAAACCAGCTTAAAACAATAAGAATCCAAAACCTAAAGCAAAAGCCATCCCAACCACAAATCCTATCTCAAAAGTTGCTCATGGTAGCAACAAAGGGTTAATATAGTTTTTGCCCAAGGCTTCTCATGAAGCAAGTTCACAGTAGGAACCAAAGCTACACAAAAATAGAACATGTATAGATTTGAGTTTCCAACTTCGAACAGAGCAATCTCACCAACAAATCCATCTAATTCCAAACAGTGGTCTAAATCCATACTTAAACATCCCACCTAGTTTCAAGATCAACAACAGGGGGAGAATCAAAACAAGATCAACACCTATCCAAAAATCTGATCAAAATCCATTAATTAATCCGATCAACATCAAGATATTAAACTCTAAACTACAACTAAGCACCAAAACCCAACATCAATTTTGAAACAAGATGAACACCAAACGAAAATCCAATTTCAACACCTCAGATCCAAACAATTTTATAATCAATTCATCCAACCAATGCTGAAGGAAACCATTACTTACCTCAATGATGGCCAGTGAGAACTGGCCACTCAGATATGAGGATCACCGCCACAGAAAACTGGCCAACGACTCCAACTCAGCGAAGATCAGAAGAACTCCATCATTCTCATGGCCGGAGTTGGAAATGGTAGATCAGATCCATCGAAGGTGCGGAGCCCCAAATCGATTAAGGAGGGTTGGCTTGAGCCGGACGATCGCCTGGGGGGTGCAACTTCCTCGTGCTCAAGGCAATCCAAAGGGAAGAAAGGCTGATAGCTCCGACAGGAACGACCGGTGATCGTCGACAGGGATTGAAGGGAAACGACCAGAGCGAAGAGGGGAGAAGAAATAGGGATGTGGTGTTTGTCTTGCGATCGGGTGAAGGGAGGAAGAAGAGGGGAATTTATGTGATGGTGTTTTTTTTCATTAAAGCCCTCCACTTCCATCAAATACAACCTAAGCCCTTAATTTTAAGGCTTTTACTCAATTATCCCCCTCAACACTTTTAATTTTAATCTGTTTGGTCCCCTGCATGTAGTGTAGCCCCTTTTGCCTTGGTCTGGGTCCCGGAAACCCTAAGCATCTCCGTCAAATTCCCTGAAAAATTTTCTGGTCCAGGTTTTGGGGCACCGAATTTAACAAGATTGGAGGCATAAGAAAACTCAAGGATCTATAAGGAGAGGACCAAAAGCTTTCATGATAAGCACATTGTGGAGAAATAATTTAAAATTGGTGGCAAAGTGCTTTTATATAAATTATGGCTCAAATTGATTAAAGGTAAGTTGAGGTCTAGATGGGAGACTTCATTTTGTGTTACTAACATTTTTCCCTATGATGTCATTGAGATTTAGGAAGAGGCTACTAGTCGAGTGTTTAAAGTTAATTGCCATCGGTTCATGAAATTTCATGAAGAGGTGAATGAGCTGGATGTGGATGGATTGGATTCTATGGATGTCTTATACTCTACTTGAAGGGGAGTTTGTTCCATCTTGCACTTACTTTTCATTGTAGATATCACTTCTTTACTTTGTTGTAGTAATAATTCTTTATGTTTACAGTAGCATTTTCTTTCATGAGTGTTGTTGTTGAAGTTTAAATAAATCTTTCATTGTGAATATCAATTTCATGACTTGGTCATTTTATTTCCTAAAAATTTTTGGTTTAAGGAATAAATTGTACCCCTTAGGCATTGCTCATTGTCATTTTAGAGGCTTTTGAAAGTTAGTTAAATTTGATTGTTAAGTTTTGGGATTTAAGACCATTGATAGATTCTTGAGTTACTACTTAGTGATGGATTCTAGATTGATAAAATTGAGATGATAGTTTCATTCCTAGTGAGGATTTAGACTTATTTGTGTGATGCACTTGTGTGATTGTCACTCTGGAACTTGCTTTGGTTCTTTCAAGAACACATTTCTATGATTGGATCATACTTATGAAGGTGAATCAAATTGTTATCTCCCTTCCATACAATTTCTTGCTATTCCTTTGTAATCATCAGGACATTACAATTTTTTATCACTTTTTTGGATATGGGTACTTTGATTGTTAATTGATGATGTTTTGCCCAAGATGGATAAAGATTTATGTGTGGGGGATTAGGTATTTAATGCTTTTGGATTTTTGAATGATGTAAGTTTTATGTTAGATTGTCGAATTATTTATGGCAAGTAGATTTTTCCTGAAAATAGGCCTATATTGCTATTTATTGCCTTAGATTGCTTGAGTTGAAGTTATGAAATTGCTGCACAACAAGTTTTGATTCAATTTTGGAACTTGATTGAATCCGAAAATGTCAATGGATTGGAACTAATTGGATTTGTTTTATTTGGAACACTATTTTGTTTGTCACAAAATTTTGATAGGATGCTTTAAGTGGGTTTGGGAGCACTTAATTTGTTTTATTTGGCACGCTGGGATTACTAAATTTCATAATATATCACTGTGAAGTTTTATCGAGTGTGTATCAAATTCAAGTGAAGCTTTTGAATTTACAGTGACAAATGTTGTTCTTGTTCTTTGTTGTCCATACATTCTACGAAATGGACAATTGGAGTATTCTGAAATCAGTTCCATTACTGTGAAGTGATAGATCGAAAACGTCCGCTAGAGGGGGGTGAATAGTGATTTGTCGAATACTTCGTTCTCTACATAGTTGTTAGCGCAGCGGAAATACAAATAAAAATAAACTAACAATAATAGACAATGCTAACAAACCGATGTACTTGGTATCCACCCCGAACGGGTGACTAATCTAAGAATCCGTCGGTAGATCACTCCCCGGATAACCTCCGGTTAGCTCTCGTCGCTCCTTGTGGGTGGAGAAATCTCACCACAACACCTTGAGAAGATCTGAGCACAAAGACTACTATCTTGCCTTTAACCAAGACAAGATTCGTCAAGAATCTCATCCACCACGAAGTCCGCTTTAAATAGGACTCGGGCTGAAACCCTCGCCACCAGTCGACTGCTCCCAGGGCAGTTGACTGGTGCCACTGGAATTCGACCGTTGCACCCTAACGTTCAAATTCTCAGCCAACTCATCAGCCACCTTCCACTCGACTGCTCCCAGAGCAGTCGACTGGTCCCCAGCTGAACCCTTCCCGAGTACAATCGCACAACACTCGTACTCTCTCGACTCGACTGACTCCTCCTCCGCAGCCTCGATTATTGCCTTCGCGCCCTCTTCATCATTGGCCCTCGTCCCTCGGATGCGCATGGAAACCTCCAGTTTGTCTCCATGCCACCCTTCACGTACGCCTCAAAGTCCACGCCCATCAGCTCATCGTCCCTACTCTCCAAGGTCCCTCGGATGCACACAAGCCTCCAGCTTGTCTCCATTCCACCCTTCACCGTACTGAGGCCGTCTAGTCAAGTCCATATGTGTAACCTGTACAACTTGCACACTTAATATACACATATAAGATCACAAGAGTAAACCTAACTTAAACCCTTTGCCCAATCATCAAAACACTTAGTCACTCCGGACCACAGATTACCTTAACATGAAGCTATTGAAGAACTATTGTTGTTTGCCACTGTTGTAAAGTTATAAAGTGCACAAATTCAATTGAAAATGCTATGGAATTGTTGATGTTGTGTAGTAATTCTATTTGGCCTCCTATCTAAAACAAATGAATTCATTTCCCAGTAATTAAGGGATAGGCACTAGCTGCGAATGAGGGAAAAACAAATTCAGGAATTGTTACGGAATATGAGAAGATTAATGATGTGTAGTGTATTAATTTGGAACTATTTATGCCAAGATGGAGTTGGAATTTCTTATCAATAACTTTATAAGTGGAACATTTAAATTCTCCATTTGGCTATTGCTAAATTAAAAGTTGCAGAAGTCATTTCATAGAAGCAATTCACTTAAATGTGAGCTGTAATTGTTGGAGACTGCTGAATCTTGGAAGTGCAAAATTAATTGGATATCAAAAAACCTCCTACAAAGCAATATTTAGCATCTCTTCCATAAAGTTTCGAGACACAATTCAACTATAGTTGAGAACTAGAATGCTGAAATTAAAGAAGTTTAAATTTGAAATAGCTACAGGAAACAAAAAGCAAAAGAAGAGCATCAAGTCTAGGGATAATGTGCCAAGGGTCTTCTATGGTTATCAAATTCAAGGAGAGATTATCTTTATCTATTAATCTTTTGTTACTAAATGCTAGCCCAAAATCAAAACTAAAAATAGGCAGGGATTTGCACAGGTTGCACAAAAATGCTAATAAACAGTTTCAGAAATTGTAAAGTGGTGTGCCAAAAGAATTGAAACTAAGATGGATTGGTTGTGTTTGCTTTCTGTAATGTAAAAAATTGGGCATTAAGTTAGTTAACTAAGAGAAGTATTGCTTGTAGAGGAAAGGAAATGGGTGAAATCTGACAAAAGGGCAGTGGCTAGAAAACAAACAGAGAACTAACAATGAGAGTATGCCAATTTGAAATCTGATTTTCTGATCAGGAATGAATTGAACATAAACTATGATAGATTGCCTGCAATTTGAAATGTCTTACAAGGATCAATTTTGAAAGATTTGAACTAAGATTCAAAAGAAGAACAAAAAATTGACACATGGACAGAAATTAAGACAAATTACAGAAGTCTTAAAAGGAAAGCAAGAATGTGGCAAAGAATAAGAATTCAAAACAGTATACAAAGCTTTGTGCTGGAAATGAGTAGTCAAATGTTGCAATCAGAGCTCAAGTGGAAGCTTTGGAAAAGTACAACTCTTGATATTGCATTCTTCATAGTTGGGTCAGAGAGGAAAGGTGATTGGGAACCACAGAATCTGCCAGCTATTGCATAATTATGGAAATGTAAGGATCATAGAGATATTGCAGAGTGATAAGAGGTTCAGAAAATGCATAATAGGGAGTATGGCAAAATGTATCAATTGGCATTCTATTGTGTCCATATCTTCCACCATCACCTTAAGTTATTCTTTTCCTTATTTCTTGTCTAACACCTCAATTCTCACTTGATATAGTTCATGATTCCCTTGCAAAATCTAAATAAGCCTTTATAAGTGTGAATTCTATATCACGGATAGTGGTGGAGAGTAGAAGACAAGCAAGCATATGGTAGTGCATAAAATATGAGTAGCTTGAGTGGGCTCCATTTTTACCATGAATTAGAAATTAGAATGAGAGCCACTAAAAATTTCCTTAGAGGATTAGTGTGCTAGATTCATCTCGATTGATTCATGATGGATGAAGGCCATTTGTTGTTAACCAAGAACAAGAATCTAGTCCATGAATGCTTGGGTTAAAAAAAAAACTTGGCAATCCTAGGTAGCTTGCTTTCATTGTCTTCGAAGTATGATTGAGAATGGCTTGAGAGGGGGGGTACAATATTAGTTGTTTCTTAGTTTTGCTTACTTGCACAAGACATGCAAGAATAAGTGTGGGGGATTTGATAAGTTAGTATTTGATACACTCTTCTGGGTTAATAAGTGTGGGGGATTTGGTTTATTTTGTGTAATTACATACTCAATGCTACATTCTTTATCATGTTTACAATTAAAGGTTGTTTTTAAGCTTAAATATAATTTTTTTTCAATTTATTACATTAATCTTCACAATTTGAAATTGGTTTTGTAGGGATATTTGAGTTGGTTCGAATTGACACGTGAACAAGGTTAAGCAAGTGGTGTCACTCAACAAGGAAGAGGGCTCAACAAATTCCCAAGCCTAACCGACCCTAACCCAAATCAAATCCAAGTTACAACCATACCTAACCCAAGTCAAACCTGTTAAATCCGACACTTAATCCGCTTCGGTAAATTTTTCGTAAAAGGGTCCTAGGGTTTCCGGGCTCTTAGATGAAGTTTTGGGAATTCAAATGGTTAAAACTAAACATTTTTAAAGGCTTGGATGCGATAGCGCGGAATTAAGAGGGGTTATGTGTGAACACCCCGGAGATAGGGGTCTAATAGTCGGTGATCAAACTAAAGGATGGTTTAATCACATATAAACTGGAAATTTGGGTTGGAGTCCTAATTTAGGGAAGGTCAAGGGCTAAAATGCAAGTTTTCCCCTAATAAGTCTTCCTTCTCTTGTTTCATTGCCCGCAACACAGCATCACTCGGACCTTTTTCTTTCTCTTCTCTTCCGCCTACCACCCCCTTTCTTCCTCTCTTTTGATCGAGCGACGCAGCACCACCATATCATCATATTTGAGGATCCCCAACGCTCGATCGTGAGCCCGTCACTCTCCTGCCTTCTTCATTCCCTTCTCCATGCATGGTAGAGCTGTGACGCCAGGCGTCGGTCTATGGGGGGTTCTCGGCATCAGGTACTCACTAAAGGCGGAAGGTGGCTGAGGGAGTGAGGAGGAATCATTGGGGAGGAGTTGCTCTGGAAGCCCTCATGCGATTGCTGATTGTCGAATCCAGAGCAGGGGAGTTCTGTCGGCGCCCAATTTAGGTAAGGAGATCATCTCAAGCTTGCAGTGGCTAGCTTAACTGTTGTAGAATCCTTTCCATTTTTTCTTCTGGTTTCGAATTGAAATTTGTGATCTATTTTGGGGCGCTCCTAGGTATCTTTGAGATCTGGTTTATTTGGAATTGTTTTTAGATGAGTTTGTCCAGAAAATTAAGTGTTAGGTTTTGATTTAGAATCTCTATTTAGATTGGTGGTTGTGTTGGATTTAGAATTGTGTTTGCTATTGGATTTAAGCCACTGTTGTGCGTGGGTTTTGGTTGTGGTCGGATTGGGTTTCGTGTGGTAAATTCATGCGAATGGATGCTAGATCCTATGTTTGAATTGATTTTTTATCCCTACTGTGAGGTTTGATCTTGGGTGGTAACATAACTCTTGGATTTTCAGGTAAATCAGTAAACCTGTGGGGTATTTGATGTGGAGTTGTAAGTTTAGGAAAGAATCACGTTACAGAGATGAAGTCGGTTTGAATCAAATTGGGAAACTTTGGATCAATTCTATGTTTGGCAGTGTTATTCATGGATTTGTGCTTAATTGGAAATTTCCTTTAACTTTAGGAATGTCTACAGGGTTGGACTTATGAGGATTGACTAATTGTGGTGTTATTTACCGGGATTTGATCAGATCTATTCTAGTATTTTACTTGGATAATTGTCAGTTGGTTTGATGAATTTTGTTGAAGATCGAAGGGTGTTTGTGGACGATTGGTTGAGTTTAGGTCAATTTGGTTATGGGTACCCTTGTAAAGGAATGGTTATTGGTTAATGTTGTAAGGATTAGGTTGACCTCTTGTAACAGGATAGAGGTAGGATTAAAACTTAATTTCAGTAATTAGGCTGAACTGAATACGATTGGGTAACTAAGAGTTAATCATTTAATTAAGTTTAGTTAAATGATTAAGATGATTAGGATAGCTACCTGAATAGATTAATAGTTGATTTGTGGTTGGTTCTATGTAAATAACTATCTAATATGTCCCTTGATACAGGGCACTAACGTGGATTGATTTGTGCTGAGTATTGGATGAGAGTTCTCTTTTGATAAGAGAATCTCCATTTTAAGTCGGGTACTTCTTGCTTGTATTCTGTAGATCCACTTTACCTTTTATGCATGACTACTTATGTTTATTGCAGTAGATTTATTTACCTTAAATATGTTACCGTTTGTTATCCTACTTGATACTTATTGCTTGATCTTTTAGATGATCAAAATTCTTATCTATACAGTCTCTATATTTGGTATCTGACTCTGTATAGTATTCATGTATGCATGTGTATGTAAATATAGTGGCATGTCACTTGATATTTACATTGGTTGATTGTTGTTATTACTTGTATGTGCACCTAGATACATGATGGTTAGGTTATTATACCTGTGATCGATCTGTGCATGTTAGGTTGAGTTATGAATGATGACCGAGAGGGGTTGCATGTGTTAGAGTCATGCACCATCCCTGCACTGTTGCATGTCGGCGATCATCGGCTCCCTTGTGGTCCGAGCCCGTCGTCGGCACATGATATGCACACACGATAACTCATGGGTTAGTGGATATCGTTAGGTGTGTGCATTAGCTCTGTACTGCTCCGCTCGGCCGCTCATGGGTAGTGGTTTCGGAGCGTCGTAGCAGGCAGGGATCCCTTCTCTTTCCATAGACCAGAGGAGATGAGAGCGACGCTCCCTCATATATAGATGGGGTAAGGGGTGCTCCCCTACAAGCATCCTGTCCACTCGGTCACTCAGGAGTAGTGATGGCAGAGTGCGTACAATGTCACAACCCTACCCACTCGGCCAACACATTATCGCATGTCTCAGTGGCTTGACTGGCGTCAGGGGTGACCATGTCATTGCATCATGTGCATATGATGGATTGTGCATTTTGATTGTGATTGCTACATTTATTTGCTGCACTTGTTTGACATACATGTATAGGATACACTTATGTGTGGTTTGATGACCTTGCACTTGATCATGTAGTACGAGTCTTTTATGGTCAGGATAGATTGATTTCTGATATGTACAGTCAGTTGTTACTTTCAGTTATGCATATTCTGATATTCTTGTTGAGACTGTATCCTATTGTTTCCATATAGCTATTTCAGCTATTTCTGTTGAGCCATGCATATCTTTCTATATACCCACGGAGTCCACTTGGACTTACCACCCGTCACAATGCTTTTGTTTTCAGGTTGATAGCTCACCGAAGGAGCCCAATTGCCGGTCCTAGGTCCCTACGACTCCATAGGATGGGTGCTTCCGCTGTGTTTTGTTTCATTTTATAGCTTAGTCTATATGTTGTATTCATTACGATACCGAAGACTTGTATTTGATTTATTCGTGCGGTATTGTTTTTGAGTCCTTTGTCAGACTTCTGTGATGTGGTTTTGCTGCACGTCTATCGTGGGGGCAACTCAGGTGAGTATTACGGATTTTAGTATTGTGATATTTTCATTTTTCATATATTATATATATCTGTTTTGATGCCTAAAGCCGAATTATAAACTACGTGTATTGTATGTATGTGTAAATTGTCCGTCGGACTGTTGTGATGTTGTCTGATTTTATATTGGATCAGCAGCTCCATTGGTCTCGAGGCGTGACAAAACCACCCTCACAAAATCCCTAATTCTAATTAAATCTAAACCCAATTCCCAAAATAATCCCGGTTCAGTGGGTTCACATAAAAACCCAAAATATTAGTTAAACAATGGTCGGCTCTACTGTTCATCATTTTCTTCTTCCTTCGCAAGTTCGATCCCATGTTCTCCTCTCCTTCCAAGCTCCAGAATGATTGAGGAACCTCCAAGACATCATCTGGATGACATTAGGCAGCTGGAATCTCAGTGTCTAGAGTTTTGGTGCTGAATTTGCTGAAGCTTTATTCTGCTGCAAGTTTTCTGCCAATTCTGCTTAAACGACTACTACAATAGCTTTGGATAGCAATTCACACATCTCCAACCATCCGAGGGGTTCTTTGGTGGGTCCCGATCCCATCTGATCATCTTCACATCCATCTGTAACAATTTAGAGCTAAGTTTCCAGATCTACAACAAAAATCTAATTTAATTCTAAATTCATGCTTGAGAGAGGGTTTCTCGATTGATGATTCTCAGATTTGGATAGATTCAAGTGTAGATGATATCTTAATCTTCTTCATTGATTTCCAGGATTGAGGGTTTCGATTTCGGCTTGTGTGTGACGACAAGAAGTGAAGTTTGCATTGGTTAGGATGAACTTGAGCATGGATAGTGTAGTTTAGCATTAATTCTGCAATTTACTTTCATATACTATGTATCGAAACTTAATTTCCCGCACTTTAGCTAATAGATCAGTGTTGATGCAACTGAGTTTTTAGTTGTTCGATTTATGCAATATTCAGTTCATTTTCCAACAATTTCAAATTATGCATTGTTAATTTCTTGTCAATAGATTTAAGTCTTAGTACAATGTCTATTTTAATCACCTAGTTTTCTTGGGTCTAGTTTTCAATTCGTTAAGTAATTAGCAAACTAGTCTTTGAATGCACCATAGTTAAGATTTTTGAGAATGGTTTTAATTTGAATGCAATTTAGGTCTATTTCCTGTTCAGCTCAGCTTTAGATCATTGAAAGTTCCTTAGAGTAATTGCATTTTAATTTTTAACTTAGGATATTATTTTATTTTATTTTAATCAAAACCAAACACCCTATTTTACATTGACAACCCTAAAAAGATTCCTAAGTCTAAGTTAAAAAAATTTACTGTTAGTCTCTTGTTAAAAATGACTTGAGAACCCTATTCTACATCCTTTATTTTGAGAGCTGAGATTTTTCAACATTTAATTAATTTGAGGCTCGACCATGACACTAGTTTAGGTTTATCACTACGTCACGTGAGAAATTTAGGAGAGCATATCTAGAAATCATGTAGGGGTCAGGACCCTAGCTCGCAAAGTTCTCCTGACAAGATACTTTTGGTCGACATTAGAAGATGACTCGACATGCCTTGTATTTGCTTGTATCCCTTGTCAGAAGCAACAAAATCTACCTCGTCGGCTGTCATATTCCTAAGAACCTCCACTATAGCATGCCCCTTCGACCAGTGGGGGATGAATATTGTGGGGTCTTTACCCCAAGGCTCATGTAAAACAAATTCCTGTTAGTAGCTATCAATTATTTCTCTATGTGGGTCAAAGTTGTTCCTCTGGCTTGTATCACAGAGGAGGAGGTCATCAAATTCTTATGGTAAAATATTGTCTGCCGGTTTGGAATCCCATACAATCTCATATTGGACAATGGCTGACAATCCCAAGGTCACCACCTTAAGCAATGGTGTGACAAACTCGGCATATAACAGACATTCACCTCTGTCGCCTACCCCTAGAGTAATGGACAGATTGAGGTGGTAAACTGAGAAATTGTCTAAGGAATAAAAATCAAATTAGATCATGTCCAAGACAACTGGATAAGAACTCCCGAGTATCCTGTGGAATATCGGACCACTCTCTAGGAAAGTAATCAGATGACATCATTCCACCTAGTCTATGGAGGAGAAGCGGTAGACCTAGTAGAAATCAAGGATAACTCAGAAGAACTACCTATGGGGACCAGAATGATCAATTGCACCTATTAGACCTGGATCTCCTAACAGAAGCTCGGGAAAAGGCAACATCCCAACTCATCGCCTATTCGCAGCGAATGCACCTCAACTACAACCGTTATGTCATCCCTCGATCCTTCCAAATGGGGGATCTGATCTAGAAAAAGATCAAACCCGTAGAGAAAGTAGGCAAACTAGAACCTCGATGGCAAGGACCCTTTTGGGTCATAGAGAAACTGACGTCAGGAGCATACTACTTGGAGGATGGCAGAGGGAAAAGGTTGGAAAGGCTTTGGAATGCTCATCACTTGAAACCATATAGCTCATAACAACTAGGACTACCTCATGATTAGATAGCCCTTGTTCTCTCTCCCTTTTCTTTTTTCGGTACATTTCTCTGTTTACTCCAAAAAAACTACTATCCTTTTTTCTTATCAGAAAACAAAGAAGGTTCTCTTTCTCTTGGTGACTTCATCCTTTTCATGGTCCAAACTCCCCCAACTCGAATATAGTCAGGGTCAAGATCCTCGGGCTACGGTTGCAATCTCACCCTCTACGGGTCAAGCATATGTCATATCGTTTGTGTCCTTTTCAGAACCCAAACTTCCCCGACTCGGACATAGTCGTGGTTGAGATCCTCGGGCTGCGGTAGCAATCTCACCCTCTATGGGTCGAGCATATGTCATATCGCCTGCATTCTATTTAGTCCCCAAACTCCCCCTACTCAGACATAGTTGAGGTGGAGATTCTCGAGCTGCGATAGCATCCTCACCCTCTATGGGTTGAGCATATGTCGTATCATCTACATCCTTTTTAGGGCCCAAACTCCTCCGCTTCGAACATAGTCAAGGTCGAGATCCTCGGGCTGCGGTAGAGCCTAAACTCCCCTGACTCGAACATAGTGGGGGTCGAGATCCTCTGGCTGCGGTAGCAATCTCACCCTCCATAGGTCGAGCATATGTCATATTGCCTGCATCTTTTTCAAGGCACAAACTCCCATGACTTGGACATAGTCGGGTTCGAGATCGTCGGGCTGCAGTAGCAACCTCACCCTCTACAGGTCGAGCATATATCGTATCGCTTACGCCCTTTTCAGCACCCAAACTCCCCCAACTTGGGCATAATCAGAGTTGAGATCCTCGAACCATAGCTATTGCTCCATAGTACTCAAAAGACCCACTACAAATAACCTCGGATAAATCTGCACCCAGACAGAACCTCATTCGAAGTGACATACTTCTACCTATGTCCGCACCAACCATCTATCAACTCGGAAACCACAGTAAGATACACCCTCAGAAATACAACTTTTCATTCATACTTGTTGGGAAAGTTACAGGGGCTACAGAAGGAGAAAAACACAAATAGACGGTGCCAACCTCAGAAGTCGGCCACATCCTCGATCGGGAGGTTATCAGTAATCTAGGCCAGGGAGATCTAGGTCCGGGGTTGACCTACTGGAAGGAGACTAGCCTTGTATAGTTGTTGAAGGGTGTCAGCCACGCCGTGCTCCAGCATCCAGAGATGGCGCACCCCTACTACATTGTAGAATTCCTCTTATGAGAGGAAGGCTTTCTTTTACGCCGCCCAACGGGATGCCACCCCTGCCTAGTACTCCTACAGCTCAGCCTCCTTGCACTCCAGCAGCTCCTGATGCACCCGAGAGCTATCTGGAGCTCAGGTACAGAAGAATGGAGGATCACCACTTTAGCCTATGTCGCCTGCATCTCCTCACGAAGGCACTCCATCTCATTAGACTAAACCCGGCTTGATTCCTTGGCCACCCGAGCAGAGGCTCGGAAGGATTGCAACTTACCCTCTAGCATAGCTAGCGTCACCTCAGAGTCCTCCCGCACCGACTCTAGCTCCTGCAGCCAGCTCTCCGTTGCAGACCAATCAGACTCGACCTCTTCCTGAGTCACCTTCAGTTCCACCTCTAAAAGGTGGAATTATCATTGGTAGGCCCCCAGCTCGGCACAAGCCGCCTCTCGGGCTGCCTCCAAGGATGCCCATTTCTAGGTCCTCTACTCCAGTTCTACCATAGGCGCTTGACCTTCTTGCCTTTTTTATTCCCCTCCATGTCCAAGGATTTGACCTGAGTCATCTAAGAGTCGATCTCGTTCTGGCATTGTATCAGGGTATACTTGATGTCCGAAACTGAGATTTTATTCTCATTATTATTCTTTGAAGATAGTTGATCTCAACTAGACCAACGTGGGGTCCTCAGATAGGGACATCAGCTGGGCCACCTCCATCTTCAAGCTGGTGATGGTGACCCGACAGGAAGACAACTAGATGGACAAATCAACCACCTGCTCCCATAGTTCGCGACGGCCTTAAAAGATCTCAGGATAGCTATGGTAGAAGACCATTAGCTTGGACACATGGTCCAGGTTGGTCTCCATCAACTCCTCAAGTAGGCCCGTGTTAGCATGCCCTTAGCTCCTGCTTCCCCATCCTACCACCAGGTGCCCATTGGACCACGCAAAGTCAGGTCCAAGCAGAAGTCTGAGCTGTTGGGAAAAGGAATAGACTCCTCTTCTGGAAGATACGATGGTGCGGCCACAACTTCCTCTCGAGACCAGCGGAAGAGGGGGAAGTGAAGCCTCTAGACCAGCGACAACTTCTATAGAGGTTGGAGGAAGATCTGGCTGAATCAGCCCGAGCAAGTCAACCGAGTACAACCGGGGCCAATAGCAGCTTTGGCTAAGGCAGGTCTGGTTGAGGCGGGTTAGACCGAGGAAAGACTCTCTGCGGCAGGTCCAAGCGGGGCAAGGGCAGCTCTATGGAGGTGGGACCTGCCAGAGAAGGGGATGACTCCCCCAATATATCCTTCATCTCAGGAGGTGGAGACGAAAGATGAATCTATGGCAGCAAGGCTCCGTCAAGAGTACTGACCTCTGAGGAAGGTCGTAGAACCTCCAAGGACACAATGAGCCAGGAAGCCTCTTGGGTAGAACACATCCTCTTATGGGATATTCGGAGACGGGAGTGAGACTCTTTTGCGTCTGAATCCTCCTCGGTGGGGAGAGTTCTCGAGGTCGTGGTGGCTGGTGTAGGACTCCTCGTCGGGGGATCTACAGCCTCGATCTCCCGAGTGAGATTGATAATCTCTACACTGTGGACCTCCAGCTCATCCTTGGAGAGCCGAGTCAGTCAATTCAGAGCCGCTTGCAACATAGTCTCAACTACACCAAAGACAAAAAAAAATACTCAGTCAAATGTCGATGTCACCCCTCAACTAAAACAAACTTACCAAAAGAATGCTCCAAGACAGCTAGAATACGTCTCAGGCCAAAGAGGCGCAACATGTCTTTCACGAGCAAAGAATTACTGTCAAAAATCAAGCATGATGTTGAGGCAATCTAAGGTCCGGAGTGACCTTGTGTTTTGATGTTTGGGCAAAGGGTTTAAGATAGGTTTCCCTTGTGTACTAATATGGGTATGTGAGTGTGCAGATTGTACAGGTTTACACATATTGACTTAGCTGGACGACTTCGGTATGGTGAAGGGTTGCATGGAGACAAGCTGGAGGCTTGTGTGCACCCGAGGGACCTGATATAGCAGGGATGATGAGCCGAGGGGTGCGAACTTCGAGGCGTACGTGAAGGATGACATGGAGACAAGCTGGAGGCTTGAGTACATTCGAGGGATGAGGGTCGAAGATGAAGAGGGCGCAAAGGCAATAGTCAAGGCTGCTGGTGAAGAGTCAGCTAAGGCAAGAGACAAGAGCCGAGGGAAGATGACTCCAAGGGCAAGCTGAGAAGTGGACCTCAAAAGGCACACGTGAAGGGTGGCATGGAGGTAGGTCGAGGACTTGCGTGCGTATCCGAGGGACGATAGCCGGTGGAAGAGGAATTCAAGGAGAAAGCCAAGGGAGAATGCTTGAAGGCACATGTTGACGAGGGTCAAGAGAGTGAGGAAGAGTGTTTGTAGAGGCTGGGCAGTCGACTGGTGTTATAACAGTCGACTGCCAGCGCAAACAGAAACTCACAGTAGGTTCTGGTCCCTAGGCCAGTCGACTGCCATTTTGGCAGTCGACTGGTAGTGGCTGGTGAGCTGGCAAATTCGAACGTTGGGGGTGTCAACGGTCGAATTTGGCTGGCACCAGTCGACTACCCCCAGGGCAGTCGACTGGTAGCGAGAAATCAGCCCCGAGTCCTATTTAAAGAGGACTTCGTGGTGACTGAGTTTCTTGACGAATCTTGTCTTGGTTAAAGACAAGATAGTAGTCTTTGTGCTTAGAGGTTTCCTTGAGATTGTGGCGAGGTTTCTCCACCCACAAGGAGCGATGAGAGCTAGCCGGAGATTATCCGGGGATTGATCCACCGACGATTCTTGGATTAGTTACCCGTCCGGGGTGGATACCAAGTATATCTTCCGTGTTAGCATTGGTTAGTGTTTGTTTTATTGTTTATTGTATATTCTGCTATGCATCTAACCGTGTAGGAAGAATGGGGTTCGAAAAACGCTATTCACCCCCCTCTAGTGTACCGGAAACGATCCTTCAATTGGTATCAGAGCTAGGACCGCTCTTGATTGGAATAACCGCCAAGGGAGCAAAGCAAGGCTAGAGGAAAATATGGAAGATAAGTTGGGGGAAGACATCCACACACCACCATCCTACAATCATGAAGAATTCGGCCATTGGAAGGCAAGGATGGAAAATTGGCTAGGGATGGATTGGGAATGTAGAATGACCATTGAAGACCCATTCGAAATTCCCAAGGACAAGCATGACAAGAGACTTCGCCCCAAATATTGGACAAGTGAACAACAAGAACAAGCTAGGGCTAATGAGAAGGTAATAAATATTTTGATTAATATCTTGCCTACTGATATTTTGAGTTGTGTAGGTAAATATCAAAATGCATATGAATTGTGGAACAAATTGAAAGAAATTCATGAGAAACCTACATAATCTCAAGAGTCCAAAGAGATGAGTCAAATGGGTCAAGAAGAAGAAAAAGGAGAAGAATTGACCATCTCATCAAGTGAAGTGGAAGAAGAAAGTGAGAGGTCATCTACCTCATCTAGAGAAGAGGAGGAGGTCACCATCTCAAGAATTGAGGGGGAGGAGAGACCCTCGTTAATACCGGAACAAGAGGAGGCATCCACTTCATCCAAGGTTGAAGAAGAAGTCAACCTAGCCTTCACCTCTACCTCCACCAAAGCAAGAGCCAAGGACCACATTACATGCTTTAGTTGCAATGAAAAGGGGCACTACAAGGACAAGTGTCCGAAAGGTAAGAAGGAGGTACTCTCTAAACCCGGGTCCATTCAATTTAAATCTAACATGAATTGTAGGAATGGAGAAGCCCAAGAAAAGAAAAAGAAGATTCGATGCTTCACATGTGGAGAGCTAGGGCACTACCACACCAAGTGCCCTAGAAAAGGTGAACTAAAGAAAATGGAGCACTTGAGGAGATGAGAGAAAGAAGAAAGGAAGAAGAGAAGCTCACAACAAGGAGGAACTCCAAAGGTAAGGGAGGTAATTTCTTACCCTAGGTTAAAGTGCAATTTAAATTCAAAATCCTCCTTGCATGATAAAAATAGAATTAACCATTCATCCATGCATGCTAGTATTAATGAAAATTGTCTGCTTGTGCATAACCATGATTTTAAATATAATGATAGGACTAGGGCTAACAAGATAGATCATAACCCTAGGAAAAGCATGCATCATGATCAACCTAGGACCTTTATATCTAAGGAACAAGGCACTAAGCTCAAGAAGGGAAGGAATGTGCCTAGAAAGGAGGGTAGATCTAGAAATGTCTAAAGTGGACATATGGATTCTAGGTTTAGGAACCTAGAAAGGGAAAATCAAGCTTTACGGGAAAAGCTTGATAGGTTAGAGAAAACCCTAGAGAGATTCACTATTGGATCTAAGGGTTTAGATATGGTGTTGGGTGGTTTAAACCGGACCAATGATAGATCAGGGTTGGGATACCGATCTAATAACTCCCATGCCAAGGGAAAGAAATATGCTAGGGTAGCATATGATTATTGCAAGAAGGGGGAGGGCAAAAATGGCAAAGGGGTGCCATTTAAAGGAAAAAGAAATGATTTAACCAAAGATAAGGTGTCTAAGGTTAAGAGGGTTGAGTTTGTAGGCCAAGAGTCACCGGAGGTACACCGGTGTAGCTTAGGGATGGTTGAGTCACCTAGGGAGGTGGCTAGGGCTAAGAGCTCTAGGGGGAGCTCTAGGAGCCTTTGGGATATATGGTGAATGGACTTTGGGAGGGGTGCTCCTAAAGGTCTAGATGGACCATGGAGTGTGGCAAAAAAAAATTGGAGACGGACTTGAGTCTCAATTCTTGGGTTTTGACATGGTGTTTTTAAGTTTCATGCATGAAAATATGATATTGGAGTCATATTGCATGAAAATTGGTTTTTGATGTGTTATTGTCATGTAAATCAATTCTAGGGATGCATTATGGGGTGGCATGGCCAAAGACATCAAGAGGAAACCAAAACTAGGACTTTAGGTCAAGGTTTGAGTGAAGTTTTTGGCTAGTTTTGGGTTTTATGTCAAACTTGGGAATGGTGATAGATACATTTTGGAATGTATTTTTCCCAAGTATATATGAGTACCACAAACCTCTCCACAAAATTTGATAATTTTTGAAGATTTGTGAAATTTTTGGCGCATTTCTGAATTTCGTTAGAAATGCTAAAATTTCAGACTTTCAGAGTATTAGTCGACTGCCATTTTGGCAGTCGACTGGTTAGGGCTGATTTTTGTATCAGCAGCTGGGTTGGTGTCCAAATGATGCAAAACAAGTGTGTGGGGGGCTAGTACACATTGCTTATGGTCATTAGGGACTAAAAGAACCAATGATTGGGATATGTTGGGTTCTTTTGATGTTAGGCAAAGGGGGAGAAGTGTTGGGTTTAAGTTGGGAAACCAAACACACCTTTGCTAGAAACCCTAGGTTTAGGGGGAGCTAAGATTAAGGGGGAGCATGATTATTCCATTGTTGGCGTAAGGGGAACCTTGGAGAGGTTCTTAAAAAGCCTTTGTAAGTCCAATGCAGGGGGAGCTTGGGAGAAGCTTTAAAAAGCCCGGTTTGGTGAAAATTCCTAACTTGGAGGGTTAGGTGTGGGATGCCTGGGGATAGGATCCATGTATGTATTGCATATGCATTTATTTAGCATTGTTTTTGCTATTCTTTATTACTATTTGTTTCCCTAACTTAAACGTATTGCCAAACATCAAAAAGGGGGAGATTGTTGAGGCAATCTAAGGTGCGGAGTGACCTTGTGTTTTGATGTTTGGGCAAAGGGTTTAAGTTAGGTTTCCCTTATGTACTAATATGGGTATGTGAGTGTGCAGGTTGTACAGGTTTACACATATTGACTTAGCTGGACGACTTCGGTATGGTGAAGGGTTGCATGGAGACAAGTTGGAGGCTTGTGTGCACCCGAGGGACCTGATATAGCAGGGATGATGAGCCGAGGGGTGCGTACTTCGAGGCGTACGTGAAGGATGACATAGAGACAAGCTGGAGGCTTGAGTGCATTCGAGGGACGAGGGCCAAAAATGAAGAGGCCGCAAAGACAATAGTCAAGGCTGCTCGTGAAGAGTCAGCTAAGGCAAGAGACAAGAGCCGAGGGAAGATGACTCCAAGGGCAAGCTGAGAAGTGGACCTCAAAGGGCACATGTGAAGGGTGGCATGGAGGCAGGTCGAGGACTTGCATGCGCATCCGAGGGACGATAGCCGGTAGAAGAGGACTTCAAGGAGCAAGCCAAGGGAGAATGCTTGAAGGCACATGTTGACGAGGGTCAAGAGAGTGAGGAAGAGTGTTTGTAGAGGCTGGGCAGTCGACTGGTGTTATAACAGTCGACTGCCAGCGCAAACAGAAACTCACAGTAGGTTCTGGACCCTGGGCCAGTCGACTGCCATTTTGGCAGTCGACTGGTAGTGGCTGGTGAGCTGGCAAATTCGAACGTTGGGGGTGTCAATGGTCGAATTTGGCTGGCACCAGTCGACTACCCCTAGGGCAGTCGACTGGTAGCGAGAAATCAGCCCCGAGTCCTATTTAAAGAGGACTTCGTGGTGACTGAGTTTCTTGACGACTCTTGTCTTGGTTAAAGGCAAGATAGTAGTCTTTGTGCTTAGAGGTTTCCTTGAGATTGTGGCGAGGTTTCTCCACCCACAAGGAGCGATGAGAGCTAGCCGGAGGTTATCCGGAGGTTCTTGGATTAGTCACCCGTCCGGGGTGGATACCAAGTATATCTTCCGTGTTAGCATTGGTTAGTGTTTGTTTTATTGTTTATTGTATATTCCGCTATGCATCTAACCGTGTAGGAAGAAAGGGGTTCGAAAAACGCTATTCACCCCCTCTAGTGTACCGAAAACGATCCTTCACCTGAGAGTTGGGCGAGAGCTCATATCCTTCATAGAAGGTTGGACCGGCAGCTCCTTCAACCACCAAAGAGGAGCCAACATGCCTTGGGGCAACCAAATATAAAAAAAATTGGGGTCCCCCCCCTTATGCGAGGATGGCAAGCCCTTGATCAACCCTTGACCTATCCTAGCCGAGAAATAAAAAAACTCTCTCTTCCATCTGCTTGGGGTAGAAGAAACAATGAATAAAGCGAGGGGAGAGAGGAAGGCGGTATAGATGAAAGAGTATGACCATCCCGGAAAGAATACGAAAAAAATTTGAACCCAATTGGAAAAGGCGAATATGGAAGTACACAGAAACATTGACGAAGAACGGATGCACCAGAAAGGGAATGCCATTGGTTAGATGTGTTGGGACCGGGTGCATGTTGACAAGGATACGGGTTCGTAAAATTTTAAATTTTTACGTGCAGCGGAAGAATTAGCATAAAATAATTTCTCAAATTATTTTAACCACGTATCTAGCATGCAACCTTATGATGTGTGGATATGATCATAAATTAAAACTTTGCGGAAAAGTAAACTAATTTACTTTGTATCTCGCGTAACTCGAAGAAAGGGACGAGATCCAACCATAGCGTCCCTTGGAAGCTCCGCCTCTATTCGCGTCCATGCCGAGTTCTCTTCGGGATGACTTCGCAAAGCCACGAGTTTTGTGTCGACGAGAACTACTAGAATCTCCAAAGACACAACTAGAATATCAAGAGAGAAGAAAGGAAACTAACCACCAAGAAACGGAATCTAAATTCCGGGAAGGAAGGAGTTGTGATCCGCTTCTTCTTCTTCTTGGTTGGCTTCTCCTTGGTGATGATGACCCACGGCAACCTTAAGGGAGGGTGGTGCGCCGGGCCTAGGGTGGATGTGCGCCGGCCCTAGCAAGTAGAGGAGGGCGCCGGCCCTAGGAGGAAAGGAGAAGGAGAGAATAAGAGAGAGGGGGAGAGAACTACTAGATCTCTTGATTACTTAATTAGGAATTCAAGGCTTGCCTTTGGTTCCTTTATATAGTAGCCTCTCCCTTGCCAAGTCTCCTTCTTAACGGAATTTTCATAAGAAATTTATCCTATAAATTTTCTTATGAATTATTCCATTTAAGCCAAGTTTTATTATAACTAACTTTATAATAAAACAAATACATCTCTCCTTTTATTATGGAATAAATTTTTACAAGAAATTTATAAATTTTCTTATTATGGAAAAATCAATTCATAATTGATTAAAATAATCCATTCCATGGATCATTTTAATTTCCATAAAAAGAATAAATTTCTATAAATTTCTTTATATAAATTTCTTTATACAAATTTATTTATCCATAATTTATAAAACAAATCGCGCTAGATTTATTTTATTAATTAAACCAAATAAATTGGTTTTCTCCCCAAGTGGTGGCCGGCCAAACCAAAGAGGGTTGGCACCCTCTTTGGCCGGCCAAACCGAGCCGAACCCATCGCGAATTAAACTCATTTAATTCGCCCAATAAGCCTTCAAAAGACTTAGCCATTTTTAGCTTCCGTTGCGCCTCTGATTAACTCAGATTCGACTTATTTCTCTTGATCGGAAAATCTAATTTTCAACTCGTTTTAAATCCCTCGGATTACTCGTAGTGCGTGTGACTAAATAGGCTTTCGATTTATGTTGGCCGTCTATAATCAACTAATTATAGAACGATCATGAGTGGCACCTAGTAGTACATCATGACCCCCAATTAATCGAAAGATCAACGGCTGACCTCAGAAGTAATTCTGAAACCCTTCAGCAGCTCTAATGAATCGTGCCCCATTCCCTTCACCATCTTATACCCACTTGGTTCAGGACATGGTCTGTGTGTGTCAGTCCCCACTAGGCTGACTACGTCACACCTAGCCCAAGTAGTGTCTTTCTCGTCCTTTGGATTTCTAATTACTCTAATGTATTTAAGAGACTCATACTCTAAACATGACATGCTCTGGCCAGAGGCTTTGAGTAACAATCCGATGATAGGCCTGGGTATACATCTCCTCGCAAGGAGTGGTGAATCCTTTGTAGGCTGTTCAAACATCTTCGGGCACTTCGGCTTATACCCAATCATCCTGGGTCCACACCTCCTTGGAGATGCTTGCTTAGGATGTTAAAGTATAAGTCTCCATGACCAAGATGACTTGAACACCGCAAGTCAAAGGAACATCGCACTTAAGCTGCAGTAAGAACTTCACTGACATATCTATATAGATTACCATATGAAGTTTTACAGCTAGTCACTCCAATGAACTAGTTCCCTTAACTAGCATCCATGTTTATCTCCGGACATCCCAATGTCACCAGCCAGTGAGAATCAGCTGATTAGAGAATAACCCATGCTAGTCTCAACAGAATTGATAGTGTCCGTTTTTATCAATTCATCGACTAGGGATATTTTCAATACTTCACAATTGCACATGTAGAGATAATCACTAGTTGTGATCTCATCACAAATTCTCTTATGCTGTGAATTGTATTGCGGACATTCAGTAGATAAGTTTAAGATCCCAATCAAATACACAAACATGTATACTCAAATAGTGAATTTTCATTTATTAAAATAAATGTTTACAATCATAAGGCGATTGCCTTAGGACACTTCTCTCATATCACTAACAAACTCCCACTTGGCCTAATCCCAATCGCTACGTTATCCAATACCACAGGCTCTAACATGACCCTCAAACTTGCTCTGAGGCAAGGCCTTAGTTAAAGGATCCGCTAAATTCCTTTCAGTGGGAATTTTCTCAATTTGTATATCATTCCTATTTATAATCTCTCTGATCAGATGATAGCGGCGAAGCACGTGTTTGGATCGCTGATGAGACCTTGGTTCCTTTGCTTGTGCAATAGCTCCATTGTTGTCGCAGTAAACCGGCACTGCTTCATCAATGGTTGGAACCACACCAAGTTCGTAGACGAACTTCTTGATCCAGACTGCTTCCTTTGCTGCTTCCGAAGCTGCGATATATCCCGCTTCCATGGTAGAATCCGCTACGGTGTCTTGTTTGGAACTCTTCCAACTTATTGCGCCTCCATTCAAAGTAAATACGTATCCAGACTGAGATTTGGAGTCATCCTTATCTGTCTGGAAACTGGCATCTGTATACCCACGTATTACCATATCTCCTTCTCTATATATTAGGAACACATCCTTAGTTCTTCTTAAGTACTTAAGGATTGTCTTGACAGCCGCCCAGTGATCCATACCTGGATCAGACTAGTATCTGCTCGTGACGCTCAGAGCATATGATACATCGGGCCTAGTACATAACATAGCATACATGATAGATCCTCTCGCGGATGCATAAGGAATCTTATTCATGCAAATCCTCTCGTCTTCTGTGCGCGGACACATAGACTTTGAAAGGTTGATCCCATGCCTGATGGGAAGGTAACCTTTCTTGGATTCCGACATGCTAAACCTTTTTAGCACTCGGTCTATATATGTAGACCGCGAAAGACCAAGCAACCGTTTTGATCTATCTCTATAGATTTTAATCCCAAGGATATAGGTTGCTTCTCCCAGGTCTTTCATGGAGAAAGTTTTGGACAACCAAATTTTAACTGTCTGTAAAACTGATATATCGTTTCCTATAAGTAATATGTCATCGACATATAATACTAGGAATACGACTGCACTCCCACTAACCTTCTTGTACACACAAGGTTCGTCAGGATTTTGTGAGAAATCAAACTCTTTGATTGTCTCATCAAAATAGATGTTCCAGCTCCTAGATGCTTGCTTCAGTCCATATATGGATCGTCGAAGCTTGCATACTTTGGTTTTATCAACCGATGTGAAACCTGCAGGTTGTATCATGTATACATCCTCAAGCAGGTTTCCATTAAGGAAAGCTGTTTTCACATCCATTTGCCATATCTCATAATCATAATGAGCTGCTATGGCTAGGAGCATCCGAATGGATTTAAGCATAGCTACTGGCGAATAGGTTTCGTCATAATCAATTCCTTGTTTTTGACGATATCCTTTTGCCACTAATCTAGCCTTAAAGGTAACAACATTACCTTCCATGTCGGTTTTCTTCTTGAAAAGCCACTTGCACCCTATGGGCTTAATCCCTTCAGGTGGGTTAACCAAGTCCCATACTTGATTTTCGTACATGGAATCCATTTCCGACTTCATGGCTTCAAGCCATTTGTCCCTTTCTGAATATTTCAGAACATCTTCATAACTGATAGGTTCATCATCGCTTATGAGTAACACGTCGTTCGATTCACTTATGAGAAACCGTATCTCTCTGGAATATTGCGTGTCCTATCAGACCTACGAAGAGGTGGTGTTGTTTTAGGTTCAACTGATAGCTCATCATTATGAGTTATTGGTTGTGGGTCTAGACTAGGTGTCTCTGTAATGTCTATTGGAGTTTCTTGAACTTCATCAAGTTCAATGTCACTCCCACTGTTTTCTTGTAAAAGAAATTCTTTTTCCAGAAATACAGCATGCCTTGAAACAGACACCTTTTGTTCCAAGGGATGATAGAATTGGTAACCCTTCGTTTCCTTAGGGTATCCAATAAATAGACATCTATCAGACTTAGCATCCAATTTGTCTGATACAGTCCGCTTCACATAAGCAGGACAACCCCATATCTTAAGGTGAGTCAAGTGAGGTTTCTTACTATGGCAAGGTCCGATTGGAATCAGATAGTTAAGTTCGGATGAAGTCCTTGTGAGTGAAGCTGGGCAAAAGTCCTGATGAGTGAAATTAGGCACAAAGTCCTGGTCGGGGACTGGGCACGAAATCCTGGTGAGTGAAGTCAGGTCATAGTGAGTGAAGCTAGGTGATGGAAATCCTAGTGAGTGAAGCTAGGTGAAGGAAACCCTGGAGAGTGAAGCCAGGTCCAGTGAGAGAAGCTAGGTGAAGGAAATCCTAGTGAGTGAAGCTAGGTGAAGGAAATCCTGGTGAGTGAAGCCGGGTCCTACCAAGGGAAGCTAGGTGAAGGAAATCCTAGCGAGTGAAGCTAGGTGAAGTAAATCCTGATGAGTGAAGTTGGGTCCTAGTGAGTGAAGTTAGGTTGGACTAAGTCCCGGTGAGTGAAGCTGGGCATGAAGTCATGGTCCGAGGGACTGAGCATTAAGTGTAATGGTCAGAGAGGGCTAGGTAGCTCGTTCTCCGGGACCAGACTGAGTGAGAGAAGGCAAGGGAGCCTGTTCTCTAGACTCAGGGTCGAAATGATCAGAGCTGGATAGGTCTGAAGTCCGATCAGGGGGTTGGCACGAGCTCTCTCGATTGAAGATCGGTCTGAAGTCCGATCAGGGAGTTGGCACAAACACTCTTGATGATTGATCGGTCGGTTGACCAATCCAGAGACGATCCAGAAAGTTTCTGAGGAATAAGAAGGCCTTCTGAACGGTCTGGTGATCGATTAGAAAACGATCAAAATGATCAGAGGAATTTCTGATCAGTCAGTGGGATCGATCAGGTAGGCTTGGACCGATCATGAGGTAGCCTGATCGGTCCAGCATAGGGCTGGTCGGTCAAGCTTACCGATCAGTCCTTGGCTGATAGGTCAGCTGGACCGATCAGTCCCTGTCTGATCGATCATGCTGACCGATCAGTCCCTGGCTGATCGGTCAGTTGGACCGATCAGCCCCTGGCTGGGGTCTTGACTCTAAACCCTAAGAGCTCAGTGGGTTTGGATCGGTTTGGTGACCGATCTCTGATCTCTGATCGGTCAATGAGACTGATCAGACCTTTACTGGATCGATCAGAATGGAGTCTGATCGGTCAGGGTGACCGATCAGCGCGAACTTTAATTCAAACGATTGTCAGACTTCTGATTTCCTTCTGATTTGATTCTGATTTGCTTCACTAATAAACCTATGAGTGTGCAGTTGATACAGAGTCAAATGGAGGAGCAAGAAGAAGGGTCAATGGTGACTTTCGCTTCGGCTATTTTGTCTGGTATATGTTTGCAGGTTTCAACGGCGTCTAGCGTCTGGCAACTAACCTGAAGCTCCAGCTAAAGAGGTCTTCAGTGAACTGAGAGCTCAGAGGAGGTCAATGGGTGATGGTCTTGGGTCAGTGGGTGACGAAGCCTATTGATGCACAGAAGGAAGGCTTAAGAGGAGGCTGGCGAAGAAGAGACAAAGGTGAGACTCAACGATAACAAAGAACTGAGTGAAGCGTCTTGTGTGAAGTTGTGCTGTGTTGTGCTCTGTGTTAAGCTTCTTCGTGCTTTCTATGCTTGTGCTTAAGGTCGCATATGTAAGCTTCTTCTCATGTCTCTGTGCTTACTTTGATATATTTCTGAGATTGTCTGTGGAGAGGTTACTTGACGGACCCGATTTAGCTAATTAAAGTTGTCACGAATGTGGATCCGTCAGAATTTAGAATTTATAAAAAATGCTGGAAACCCTTTTTGCAATCAAAATATGAAAACGTAGTAAAGGGGCCACAGGTCGTATTTTTCCTCGGGACTAGTTGAAGGTTTGTTTGATTCGTGCTTGTATTTACGTGTCGTTTGTGAATTTGGGTTTCGAATGTAATTTGGGTTTGGTTTGCAATTCAGAAATGAAAACTCAATAGAAAGAAGGAAACTTAACCATGGAACTTAACAAGTGATAGCAAGTTATCATTCAACCAAAGGACCACTTAATCAACTAAAACACTTACCCAATTTCTGGAAAAATTGAATCTGATTTCAAGTGTAAAACAAATGCTAAGCAATGAGGCATCAAAGTTTAATTCAAGACAGATCAAATGCAAGCAATCTAAAACCACACTAATACAAAAACCGTGCCAAGATTTCACTTGATACAAAGTGAAAGCAAATTAACAACTTGATATCAAGATGAGAACAATTGATGTGCCAAAGATTGGAATTAGCTGCAGCAATTGTAGCCGATCAACTCGGAATTGGAAGGCTAGGCTATCAAGGAAAACATTTGCAGAAATGGATGCAGAAATTCGAACTTGAAATCTGATTAAAGCAGGTACAAGTGAAATGCAGAAATTCACAAGACAAGTTGAGATTAAATGCATGCCCCAATGCTCGAAACTGAACTTGTCACATGCATGCAGAATTTCATCAACTTGGCTCACCAAAATGAGAACGCTGTTGTGCCAAAACTGAATTTGAATGCAGGAATTCGTGGCTGATTAATTCAGCTTGGGAGACCAAGCTGCCAATGAAGAGAAAACACTGATTGGAATGAAGAATTCCAAAACAGCTGATGTAGAACCTTGCGGCAGAATTGCAGAATTTGGAGACAGGAAGTGCAGCCACAAATTGGATACAAAATTAGACAAAGAAAACTGAACTAGAATAGAAACATTTGAATGCAAAATTCAGAAGCGATCTATTGCAGAAATGAAGTGCAGGTGCAGAACTGAATTGGCACAGGCAAATGCAAAAAACTGAAGTGGCAACATGCAGAAATGATCCACTTATGTGCAGAAATTTCAGTTTAGACTACACTTGGATGCAAAGACAAACAAGCACTGATTTGAATGCAATGGAAGTCCATTTCTGAAGCTTCACTTATACAAACTTCGGCACTACAACTGAGAATAGCAGAAACTGAATTAACTTTCAGAAATAGGGATACGCAAGCCTGAACCCAACTGCAGAAATCGAAAACTGAACCAATGGATAACTGAATTCAGAAACTCAATAACATTTTCAATGTAAATGAAACATTCTGCAAAATGAACTCAAAAGATGCAACTAAACTCAATGAATACGAAAATAAGGACATTAATCAAGGAACTGATACTCAACAGATGCTGATACGCAACTGCAGAGCTTGATACGCTGAACAAAATTTGAACGCAAGCTGAAAACAGGAATTAAAATGTGATAAATTCTAAAGGATTCACTAACAAGCAAATAAATCTACTTAACTTGAAGAATTTAAACCTGATTAAGCATAAACAAATAAGAAAACGAAACACTACAGCAGTAAAACATAATTTCAGAAACAGAGGTTGTGCTGAATTAAAAGCTACTGCTAATACAATGAAATTAACTACGGAAAACTACTCCTCAACCCTTCCCGAGCTCAAAATCTTCTTGGTCGTCAAGCAAGAGCTGGCTTCGAACCCCTAGGCTCAGCAAATCAGTGGAAAACAACTTCAATCCATCAATTCTGCTCAAACTGCTTCAGCTGGGAGAATTCCAATCCGAACTCTTCAATCTCGATTTGTTGAGCTGCGATGATGATTTAGAGACGACCTGAGCTCACCTGAGAACCCCTACAAGCAGCTCAGATCGTCGGAAATGGGTTGTAGCCAAGATTTCAGTGCTCGGACCACAGATGATGCGAAAACCATCAAACACCACTGTCCGGATGAAATTTGAGAAGAATTCTTGATCGATGCCGTCTTCCAAAGATTCAGATGATGAACTGCGGTTGGAATTGAGGTGGTCACTCCTCCTTAGATGAAAAATTGCAAAGAAAACGAAGAAAAAAAATGAAGAACTTGCGAAGAACGGCGGAGATGCGACGAGGAGAAGCTGCTGTGGAAATTTGATTAAATACATAAGCATTGGACGACCCAGATTTCTCCACATCAATCCAACGGCTGATCTTGCTCTGATTTGAGCCAAACATTGAGGATGTTGATCAGGGGTCAGGATCTACCTTGTGGTAGCTCGGATCCTCCAGATTTGCAACGGATGGTCCAGATCAACTTAGTCTTTGAATGGACGATCTAGAGCCCTCCGAGATTGATCCAACGGTTGAATGAGCTCTGATTGGGATGAAACCTTCAGATCTTGATCAAAGTGCTTGATCAACCCTAACCCTAGCTCGGATTGCTTCAGATGGTCCCGGATGGCTCAGATCTAGCCGCTTTTGAATCGGACGACCCGGATTAATCGTAAGCTTAATAATTCGATCCGGTTCACTTCCGACTCAAGTTTGACCCAATATGCCCTAAGTCCATGAACCCTTCATGCCTACAAAAAATAGATCAAGAATTTAGTTACCAAATAATCCAAATATGTGTAAATTTATAATTAAGTCCAAAATAAGAGGAAATTCTAAAACCTAGGGCAATTTCACAATTAAGCAATAAAAACATAGGTCAAACATGGATTTTAGCAACTCAATTAATCAATAAAATAGTACTTATCATTACTCCACCAAGAAGGAGAATTTCTTAGCCGAATTCACTCCGGGGCTTGATCTGCCGACGATCAAGGGATCGCCCACCTCACGGGCATGACAAGGAGTAGGGGCAAGTTATCTCTGAACCTTGTAAATTCTGGTGTTCATCTCTATCTATTTTCTTTCTGTTGTCTTTCTGTTCTGTTGTTTTCGCTGCTAACCTAAGTGCAGAAAGAAATGAAGCCAAGGTTTTTGGTGGCTGGCTATTCACACCCCCCCTCTCTAGCAATCCCAGATCCAACAAAGTTGACACATGGGTATACATTAGAGAATGTGTACTGAATTAACCCGCCATGAGAAAGTTTCATAGAGTGTTATAATCTTTCTCATGTGACTATTAGTATGAATAGTCCTTAGACCTGAAGTCACTACGGTTCCCTACATAAGGAGTTATGTAATTTGGTATCGTCAAACGTCACCTGTAACAGGGTGGACTATAAAGGCGATCACTAGGTATGTAATAAATTATGCAGAGGGATGTGAGTGATGTGATGGGATCTATCCCTCTCATATGATGAGAGTGATATCTATGGGCCCCTTGATCGAGTAGGACTACTAAAACGCATGACCATGCTCAAATTAGTCAATATGAGATATTTGGCTCATTTGTTTGAGTGAGTCTACTCGGGGATCAAGAAACACAATGATTGATCGAGGATGACATGGTCTAAGCCTCATTGGTCAATCTAGATATCGAGGATAGAAGGACAAGGTCATACATTGTCATAGTCACGGAGGTTAAGTCGGATCTCGACTTTCTCGTCACTTGGGTAGTGATGGACCCAAATGATATGTCACGAATGTGGGTCTCAAATTTAAATGTATATGAAAGCTGGAAACCTTTTTTGCAATCAAGAATGAGAACGTAGTAAAGGGGCCACAGGTCATATTTTTCCTCGGGACTAGTTGATGTTTGTTTGATTCAAGCTTGTGTTTATGTGTCGTTTGTGTTTTGGGTTTCGAATGTAATTTGGGTTTTGGGTTTCAATCTGAAATGAAATCGCAATAAAATACAAGATGTATGCCACCAAAACTTGATACGCAAGGAATAAAGCTTATGTGCCAAGATGATGCTAAGTGCCAAAACTGTGATTGACCATTCCAAATTGAAACTAATTACTTCAACTTGGAAGATAAAGCTATTAGTGAAGTGCTAGCTTGAATTAAGGAAAAATTTCAGCAATGAAGAATAGGACACAAGGGCTGCTATACAAAAACTGATTCTAACTCAGCAATTTGATACAAAGATAAGAACTTACAATTTAAACTTCCGGTCATGAAACTGAGTTCCAAAACAAAAGATTTGCAAAGACTAACTGCTCATTACTGAAACAAACTGATTTCAAATGAGTTGAATTGTTATTTGATACAAGATAAGAACTAAAAGCCAGATATGCAGAAATTAAATCTGCTTTTCAGAATCAAGGTTGCGCAGAAACAAACTCTGAGTTGCAAGAACCAAATGCAGGGGGGTTTACCCTAAATCTGAATACAACTACAAACAGATCAAAATGACATTCGAATGCACCAATCTAATATGCAAGAAGGATTTAGAAAACTGATGTGCAGGATGAACAATTCAGAACTAAAACTGAACTCACAGGGATGCAAATTGATACACCATCATGGAAATTGATACGCAACCAACTAGGCTAAACCTTAGAACTTAAGTAAATGCAAACCAGATGATCAGACTGTAAGCATTTTCTCAGGCCTAAAGTTCAAATGAGATGTAGTAAATCCAAGGTTTTCTTGACACAAACTTTGCAAACCTGTAAACCGAAGCTTGATGTGCAGGAAATAAAATGAAATGCAGAAATACTACGCTAAACAACAACTAAGAGATAAAACTAAAAGTGAACAACTTAATTCAACTAAATTAACACACTAAGTGCGAAATAAGCTAAGGAATTCAGAACTAAAGCGAATTTGCAGAAAAGAACTGGCACGCAGCTGAACAATTTGATACGCAACAGGAGAAAACTGCCGAGATGATACGCAAGCTATTAAACAGAGAAATAAACTGAAATTAAATTAGATTTATCACTAACAAACTTCCTAAACTATTTGACTTGAAGAATTGAAACTAAATTACAGCTAAACAACTAAAAAATGTAAATAGCAGTAATTGACAAAGAAAAACAGAATTCGTGTAGAATTAAACTACAGCTAAAACACTGAAAATTAATTATCTAAACTACTCCTCAATCATTCTCCAACTCAAGAGCTCCTTGGTTGTCAATCAAGGGAGAACCTCGGACCCGCAAGCTCCACAAATCAGTGGAAGAACTGTATCTGTTACTAAATCAGTTCAGACCCTGCTCAAGCCGAAATTTGCTTCCGAATTCTTCAAACTCGCTGTGGTGGCTTGCGATTGTGATTATGGAATGATCCGCACCATCCAAGGAACCCCTCTAGACAGCTAGGATGCAGTGGCGATGGTGCACAGCTGAGCTCGCTGAAATCGGATACCCAAACTGCTGAAACCTCACGCAGCCTTGGTATTGAGCAAAAATCCAATCTGAAACCTCACAGAGACTCTCTTCACTGACCTAGCCCTTGCTTTGATGAAGAATTGAGGGATCACGCCTTCGATTGGATGAAAAACTGAAAAACAAGCTGAAGAACTGAAGAAACTACTGTTGCGGCGAAGATGCGATGAAGGGAAGAAGCTGCGCGTTTCTGATTAAATAGGAACCAATGGACGGTCCAGATTGATCCACTTCAATCCAACGGCTGATCTTGCTCTGATTTGAGCCAAACTTTGATGATGATGATCTGGGGTCAGGATCTGCCTTGTGGTATCTCGGATCCTCCAGATTTGCAATGGATGGTCCAGATCAAGCTAATCTTTGAATGGATGATCTAGAGCCCTCCGAGCTTGATCCAACGGTTGATTTAGCTCTGATTGGAATGAAACCTTCAGATCTTGATCAGGGTGCTTGATCAACCCTAGCCCTAGCTCGGATTGCTTCAGGTGATCCCGGATGGCTCAGATCTAGCTGCTTTTGAATCGGACGGCCCGGATTAATCGTAAGCTTGATAATTCGATCCGGTTCACTTCCGACTCAAGTTTGACCCAATATGCCCTAGGTCCATGAACCTTTTATTCCTACAAAAATAATTCAAGAATTTAGTGGCCAAATAATCCAAAAAATGTGCAAATTTGCAATTAAGTCCAAAATAAAAGTTCTAAAACCTAGGGCAATTTCACAATTAAGCAATAAAAACATAGGTCAAACATGGATTTTAGCAGCTCAAATAATCAATAATATAGTATTTATCAACTCCCCCACACTTGAGCTTGAGCGTCTCGCGAAAACAGTAAATATGTATCCCCTAGATTTACTTAAGCATAATTAGAAGCAAATGAAAAGAAATTACTTAAGGTTGTCAATTCTCATAAATCTAAGCTCTATGGATTAGTATCTTGTCCTTAAATCAACAACTTGGCCTTTTCATCTATCATGAGTCATTGAGATGAATTCAACTCACTAGCCTTTCAAGGAAAATTTTGGTGGCTCTCTTCTTAAGTTCTAAGTTGATGATGGAAGTGGAGCTCACTCAACCACACATGCTTCTTGCTCTACCATAGGCTTGCTTATTATCTAATCTTCACCATTATTCATGATTGGAATCAACAACTATAAAAACAAATGAAAAGATGAAAAATGGTGAGAATTGGAATAAAAACCAAGAAAATGGAAAAAATGATAAAGTGGGAGACTTGGTTACTCAAAGATGTTTCCAATGTGCTTTGCCCCTCTTCAAATCAAATCTGATTGATGGAGTAAGAATTTGAACAATTCCTTTGATTTGGGTGAAGAAAACTTCATTTGACTTCATTGTGCCACTTCCTTCAATTGCGTGCCATTTGGATCCTTCTCTTTTCTCCTCATCAAATCTTTTTCTTTTCTTTCTCTCTAGTAAAGCTCAGAATGTATTGGAACAAAGGTTTGATTTAGATGAGGGAAACTTCACTTGATTCATGGTGCCAACTCAATTGTGTGCCACTTTATCTCTTTTGTTTCCTTCTTTTCTGATTTTTCTTCTTTTTTTCTTCAGCTGTTAACTTCTGTTTTGGGTCTCATTTTATTCAATCATGTCGTGCTCAGCTCCCAAGTCCTTTTCAGAATCATCTCCAATCCATCTAGTTCAAATAGAAGTGGAGAATTCAAACATCTCAATCAAAGGATTTGCTTCACAAATTTTTCTTCTTCAAACTGTTTTCTTTTTTTTTCTTTGCTCTCAAGTGTTACAATGGAGCACATTTGGATCAGAGATTTTATCAGAGAGCTTGAGACTTCAAATAATAATTCAGAACAAAGATTTTATGCTCACATACATCCTTCACTAACTCTTGAAACTCACTCTTGATACATTCCTTTACAAGTTGGCACACTTCTTCTTCCATTCTTTTTTTTTATTCAGCTGCAAATTCCTGCTCTAAATCCATCTCAAGTCTCTGATGTCTTAAATACTCAACAACAGTTAGCATCCATTAGTGTAGTGTAGAGTTTGAATTATCCCACTTGAAAATTCTGCCCACAAAGTTTAATTTCAGCCACTTCTTCCTTTTCTTTTCTCTTTTTCTGCTACACTTCGAAACTTCTAGCAGCCATTTGTTTTTCTTAGATCCAAAATTGAATGTGCACCTTCAACTTCAGATACGTTTTACACTTAATATCTTGATTCATAGCTCCTCAAAATTCAGATTACTCTCAGCTTATAATGCAATGCAGGGCAGATTTGGGCAGTTTCAGAGTTTCTTCTCAGCTTTTGGTTAGCTCACAAGCTTCACGTCAATTCATTTTCAGAATCAAGACTCTAATTTCCCAAACAATTGGCATCACATAGTACTTGCATCAAATAGCAGTGAAATCCTTAAGTGTTCCACTCACAAATTCAAATCAGCACATTGAATTTCAGCCTTTTCCTTCACTGCATTTTTTTTTCTTTTCTTTTCAACATTCCATCAGCCATCTTCTTCTAATCCGTGATGGGTGTGCTCATCACTTTTGACTTCTTAGCTTCCATTCGATCAGGTTTAAAAGTCCAAGATTTCTCAAAAACTTAGCTATCAAATGCTCTTCCTCCATTTCATGGTTTCGGCACTTTAATTCAGATAACCTGCTGCCCTTTTCAGAATTTTTGATCCCTGGTTAGAAGTCCTCTCAAATTCAATCCAGATCAGTTTGACTACACTCAAATCTCTGATCTGTACAGCTGCAATTCTTCTTCTATCAGGGTTTCCAGATTTATATTTCTTGATCAGCTCAGACTTCTGCTTAAGCTTCAGATTTTCCAGCTCAGAATTTCTGCATTTGTCCCACTGCAATTCAGCTCAGATTTTAGCTTTTTACAGCTTCTATGCAGCTGCGATTCTCTATAATCTTTTGATACTTTCAGCTTGTGCCAGCTTCTGTCTGCTTACAGCTTACTCCCTTTTCAGTTTCCTCGTTTCAGAGGCTCTCAGATGTGATACTCGGCAGCTACAACTGCAATGCAGTTCAGATTTGGGCAGTTTCAGCATTTTCCAGAATTCACTTCAGATTGTCTTCAAACTTCATCAAACTTCGGTTTAGCTTGTTTCCAGATTTCCTCACAGCTGCCAGTTAAAACCTTAGCACAGAATTTGGCTTCAATTTAATGGTTGCGTGTCAGTTATTCCTTGGCACACAATTCTTCTTCATCAACCAATTTGAGCTTGGTCATGTAACTTGGATCTTCAAATTATAATCAAGAATCTAGATGCCTCCATTTGCTTCCATCCTCTTGCTCATTTCCGAAATTCAAATTCAACTCACTTGGCACCTTTTGGCTTCAATTTGGCAAATGAAAATTTTTCGTTGACATGAATTGCCTCTTTTGATACAAATTGATTTCAAATCACTAATCACTCCCCCACACTTAATTCTTTGTCCATCTCGGGCAAAGTAGCATCAAGAAAAACATCCCAAGCAAACAAATCCATAGAAAAATTGGGGTTAATATTAGGAATAAGGAAAGACAAATAGAATAGAATAGACAAATTGATGTTGAAAGGTAAATAAAGTGACTAGTCACTATAGATGTGATCCAATCATTGAAATATGGTTTTGAAAAAACCTAAGCAAGTTCTAGAGCACAATAACATGTGTGTATCACGAATATAAGGCTAATTCTCACTAGGTAAAAATAATTCATCTCAAGTCATCAATTAAGAATTTAAAACCAGGTAGTACTCAAGCATCCAAGAATTCATCCATTAGCTCAAACCCTAAGTTTTGACAACCAAATTTAACTTATTTTCAAAGAGATTCTAAAATGCTATGGAAGAACCTAGAGGGATACATTTATTCTTAGGCATGCAAGAAAAAATGCTAAAAGAAAAGACATGGTATGTACAATGACTTTTATTCATGTTACTCTACTCACGTATTTATTAAGAAGAACTCACTTCAAAAGTGAAAACATGCAATAAAGGAAAAGGCAAGAAAGATCAAACTCCCTTTTATCTTTGGCGGTCGGAGTCTGTCAAGAAACAACCTCCATCGTGGTAGTGGAGGAGTCAGGGTGTGCGAAAGAGCCTCTTTCATTTGTTCAACTTTACTGTGCATCGCTCCCCCACACTTGGACTTAACAGCAACCTGTTCAGGTGGACGAAGATTATTTAAATACAAGATCCATTTAAGAGGTAGAGTGTTTTGAATTAAAGTAAAATCTACTCCCTCTTTATTCTTTTTGGGACACATTTCAGGAGGTTTCAGTCTGTTTAGATGAAGCTCCCACTCCAGCAGTCTTCTGGACCCTGCAAAACAATGTAATACCCCTCTCAAGCGTGCAGGGTACGAAGGAAATAAAATAATATCAGTCTTTGCATAAAATTTATCCAAAAATGTATCACATTCAATAAAATCAAGTTTAGACATCTCAAAGAATTTTTTACAATGAATATCTACCCAAGATACATCAAGACACTTATCATAATCAATAAAATCTATTTTGGATACTCCAATAAAATTTTCACAATTATTTCCCACACTTGACAAATCAAGAAATGTATCGCAGGCAATAAAATCAACTTTTGGTACCTCTCTTGATGTTTCCAAAAAAATAAAAGAAATACTTACCTGATCGTGCTGAAAAATACCTGGAGGTTCCCCAATGATAGATGTGTCCATAGCTTCCTCCTGGTCAAGTATAGGGTCCATATCAGGTTCAAGTTCTATTAAGCACTCTACTGGTACAAGTGATCCTTGGGGCTCTGTGCAATCCCCTACACTTTGAATCTCAACAGAAATACGTGATCCTTGGGGCTCTGTGCAATCCCCTACACCTAGAATAATCTCTCCAGCTGGAAAAGCATCTGAAATGTTTTCTGAAAATTCCTCAGTCTCAGCAGTAAATACTCTCTCAGCCTCCTCTGAATGAATAGCTCCTCTAGAAAAATCAGATAAAAATCCCTCAGCCTCTAGCTCTGTTTGCTCCAGCTCCTCAAGACTGTCCATGCTCATAACGGAGTGATCCTCTCTCGGATGCTTCATAGCATCGAAAAGGCTAAACTGAATAACCGTATCTCCAATCTACATGGAAAGTATACCGGCATATACATCAATCTTTGTTCTGGCCGTCTTCAGAAAAGGTCTGCCTAAAATGAGTGGAGAACGGTGTGCAAGATAATCTCCCTCCATATCCAAGATATAAAAATCTGCAGGAAATATTAGCTCCTTTACCTTCACCAAAACATCCTCAATCATACCTGCTGGGTGGGTCTGGCTCCTGTCTGCTAGCTGTATCACCACGCCAATGGGCTGTAAAAGGCCTATGCCAAGCATCTGAAAGACTGACCTGGGCATCACATTTATGGAAGCTCCTAAATCAAGCATAGCATCATGGAATGTAGTGCTCCCTATCTCACAAGAAACAGTAAACATCCCAGGGTCTTCACATTTCTGAGGTAGGGCATGGATGAGCGATGAAACATTTTTCCCAATGCTGACCAATTCATTTTCCTTAAGCTTCCTCTTGTTAACACAAAGATCCTTCAAAAACTTAGCATACTTTGGAATTTGTTTGATCATGGTCAACAAAGGTATATTGATCTCCACTTTGCTGAAAAGCTCCACTAGTTCATTAAATTCCTTAGCCTTCTCCTTCTCCCCTTGTCTTTTGGCATGTGTTCTTTGCTGTGGAAAGGGTAAAGGAACCCTAAAATCATCTTCTTTGGCCGGAAG
The DNA here is from genome assembly GCA_024364735.1 of Boesenbergia rotunda. NCBI lineage: Eukaryota > Viridiplantae > Streptophyta > Magnoliopsida > Zingiberales > Zingiberaceae > Boesenbergia > Boesenbergia rotunda. Next base: position 221,446 of record JAGFNQ010005853.1, on the reverse strand, counting down.
TGGAGAGGCTGAATTCTGCCCTACTGTCCCATGCGTCTTGGCTGCTGTACCTTGCGTCTCGGCACTGATTTCTTCTCTGTTTTCCACCAAAATTGGAGGGTTTCTTGAGGAAGGGGTTGGGAACGGCCTAGGGGTGGAATCAGCTGAATTTGAAGTCGTTTCATGCATGTTCTGAGCTGGAATCGAAGTTGCTGTCCGGTTTTCTGAAAAATCTGCTCTTGGACTCTTTGGAGATGAAGTGACCTTCCCACTCCTCAAATAAATAGCACTCACATTTCCTTTAGGATTAGGAACAGTTTGGGAAGGGAGTTGACTTGATCCTTGAGCTTGATTTTGGTTGATCCCACTAGCCAATTGCCCTATTTTCCTCTCAACGTTTTGATTGTGTTGTTGTTGTTGTTGTAGGACTTGTTGTATTTGTTGTTGCTGAGCTTGTTGTTGCTGCATCATCTGTTGAAACATATCCTCAACCCTCTGTTGGGGCTGATTTCCTCCACTCGAGCTTCCATAGCCTCCTTGGTTAGAATAGCTCCTTGACTGATTTTGAAAGGATGAAGTAGGCTGAAATTGTTGAGCTTGCTGATTTTGTTGAAAACATGGCTATTGGGGCTGATTAAAGGACTGATTCAAGGGCTGATATGCTGGGAAACCTTGCTGGGAATTGTACCCTTGAAAGTTTTGATTTTGAACTGAAAAATTAGGTGGCGAGGGCTGAAAACTCTGACTTTGAAACCCTTGATTATAGGGCTGGAAATTCAGATTCAAGGGCTGTGAAAGCTGAAAATTTTGTTGGTTTTGAGCTTGGAAAGCTGGGAATGATTGCAAGCCTTGCCTCCCTTGATGATATTGTTGGAATTGAGGTTCGAATTGCTGAAATTGTTACTGAAATTGTTGCGAATTAGGCTGAAACGGAGGCTGAAAATTTTGGTTCGACGGCTGAAATGGTTGCTGATTAATCTGAGTTTGCTGGGGCTGCTGGAAGTTCTGTAATGCCTGCTGTGAGGGCTGTGGTTGAGGGTCTTATTGATAGAAAGCATTCCCGTACCTCAAGTTAGGATGATTCCTCCAACCGGGGTTATAAGTAAAGGAATAAGGATTGTTTCTTGCTGGAAATTGTCCTCTTACTAATGCAGCTACTGTCTCGTCCTGTTGGAGGGTAGGGCATGAGTCTGAAGTGTGCTCTTGACTAGAGCAAATGCCACACACACTTATCACTTGATTAGATTGTGGAGGTACTGAAAGAGTTGAGCCTTGATTTGCATTATTAACCTTCAACTCCTTAATGAGTGATGTGATCTCTGCCAATGAATTCCTTATCTCTTTATTATCAGTAGGAACTACCTGAACTTCACCCACTCCTCTGGTGGTCAAGGCTCTACTTTCAAATTGTTGGGAATTCGCAGCCATATTAGAAATGAGCTCCCTAGCTTGCATTGGCCTTTTGCTCACTAGGGCCCCTCCAGCTGCAGCATCTATCATAACTCTATCCATCTGCAGCAGTCCCTCATAAAAGTATTGAATCAATAATTGCTCACTAATCTGATGCGGGGGGCAACTTGAACACAACTTGTTAAATCTCTCCCAGTAATCATATAGTGTCTCACCCACCACTTGTTGAATCCCACAGATGCTTTTTCTGATTATAGCTGTACGGGAGGCTGGGAAATACTTTTTCAAAAATGCTTTCTTCATGGCGATCCAACTAGACACATGCCCCGTGGGTAGATAGTAAAACCAGTCTTTTGCTGCTCCTGTCAGTGTGAAGGGAAAAGCTCTCAGCTTGATGTCTTCTTCAGAAATGCCCTGAGGCTTCATAGTAGAGCATACCACATGGAATTCGTGCAGGTGTCTGTTAGGATCCTCTCTAGTCAACCCCTGAAACTTTGGCAGCAAATTGATAAGTCCAGATCTTAACTCAAAATTTCCCCCCAGCTCTGGATAAGCTATGCTGGAGTACTGAAATGCAGCATCTGGTGCTGCTAGCTCCTTCATCGTTCTCTGGTGGTCGGCCATTTCACTGCCTGAGTGAGTAAAAATAGTCTGAATAGGAGGAATATCTGTAGTCTCAGAAAGAATGCCCTGGCTCCTCCTGGCTCTGAAAGTCCTCTCAATCTCAGGGTCGAATTCTTCTAAATCACCACCTGAAGACCTGGTCATAAAACAAAAAAATCGCAGTAAAAGTGGATAAAGAGATAAAACAAATAGAATCAAATCAAAAGATATAGCAATAAGCACAAAAATAAATCAAGAATGATATGAAATAAGTGCACAAGCAAAAATCAAACAAATCAACCAGTTGCTTCCCCGGCAACGGCGCCAAAAATTTGATGGACCCGAAATACTAGATTAAATTGTCACGAAATGTGGGTCCAATCAGAATTTAAATATGAATGAATGCTGGAAACCCTTTTTACAATCAAAATCTGAAAATGTAGCAAAGGGGCCACAGGTCGTATTTTTCTCGGGCTAGTTGTCGTGTTTGATTCGAACTTGTATTTATGTGTCGTTTGTGTTTTTGGGTTTCAAACAAGTAATTGGATTTTGGTTTGTAATTGAAAATGAAATTGCAATGGAAAAATAAAAACCTTGATTTAATAAACTAAATAAGAAATTGGCACTAAAGAGCTCAACTAATGGAAACCTAATTAACACTTACCAATTTTTTTATGGGAAACTGATTTCTGATTTCAACAAACAAAAGATATGCTAAGAAATGAAGCAAAGGCAGTGATGAAGTTTTCGGAAATAATCAAGCTTAACACAAATCAATGCAAAGAAGATTTGGTAATTACACTAGCAACAAACATCAACTTAGCTACAATGTTTTTGGAACCCAACCACTGCCAACAAAATTTAGATATTAGTGTGTTCAAGCTTATTGATTTCAAACACAATCATATGCCACAAAAGCAAGCTAAATTCGGATGCAAAAAGGTCTAAGGCAGTTGGCACGCAAGGGAGAATTCCTTGTGCCAAAAACTAATTCCAAATTAAGAAATGAGTGATCTTTCAACTCAACTTTTTAAAACTGATTGGTTCGATTGAGAAACAAAAGTATTAGGAAAGAACTAAGCAAGATTCTGTAAAGAAATTCAAACTGAAATCAAGACTTGAGAAGCAAAAATTCAGAAATGAAGTAAACAGAAATTCAGATTCGATGTTCAGAGATTCAGCATATGGCTTGGGTGCAAAACACACAACAAACTCAAATTGATACTCTGATCGAAAGGCCAAACAACTAAGCTGAAATATCTAGTGTTTACCTAGCAAGAATTCAGAAAATTTGCAGCTGGAATTTTCAGAAAACAGATTGGGTTTTTCAGACTTGAGATGGCACGCAACAATGGAATTGATGCACAGAACTTAAAGCAATTACTATTTTAAACTAAATGCACTATCTATCTAATGCTAGAGCAGGAATTAACAACTAAGAAACAAGAAATCTGAGACAAATTTAGAAACCGAAAGAAAGAAAACAAAACAGAAATAAACTTGGCACGCAAGCAACACAAATTGGCACGCAGCAAATGAAACTAAAGTGAACTGAAATTTAACTCTATTAATCACTAAACAAGTTCCTAAATCACTGAACTCGAAGATTAAAAACCTAATGCAACCAAACAATGCAGAATTATAAACTAAGACAGCTGATAACTGAAATTTTCAGAAACAAAACAGAATTCGGCAGAAATGAAATTACAGCTACCAAACATGAAAATTGATGATCTAAACTACTCCTCAACCCTTCTCCAACTCAAGAGCTCCTTGGTCGTCAATCAAGAGTGAACTTCGGACCCGCAAGCTCAACAAATCAGTGAGGAGCAATCTCTGATACCGAATTAGATCAAATCCTGCTCAAGCTGAAATTTGCTTCCGAATTCTTCAAACTCGCTGTGGTGGCTTGCGATTTGGATTAGGGAATAACCGAAACCTTCCAGGGAACCCCTCTGGTCAGCTCGGATGCAGTGGAAATGGAGCACAGCTGAGCTCGCTGAATTCGGGTAGTGAAACTGCTGAAACCTCACACAGCTTTACTATTGAGCAAAAATCCAATCTGAAACCTCACTGAGACTCTCTTCACTGACCTAGCCCTTGCTCTGATGATGGATTGAGTGATCACGCCTTCGATTGGATGAAAAATGGAAGAAAATGATGAAGAACTGAAGAACTCTACTGTTGCGGCGAAGACGCGATGAAGGGAAGAAGCTGCGCGTTTCTGATTAAATAGGAACCAATGGACGGTCCAGATTGATCCACTTCAATCCAATGGCTGATCTTGCTCTGATTTGAGCCAAACTTTGATGATGATGATCTGGGGTCAGGATCTACCTTGTGGTAGCTCGGATCCTCCAGATTTGCAACGGATGGTCCAGATCAAGCTAATCTTTGAATGGATGATCTAGAGCCCTCCGAGCTTGATCCAACGGTTGATTTAGCTCTGATTGGAATGAAACCTTCAGATCTTGATCAGGGTACTTGATCAACCCTAGCCCTAGCTCGGATTGCTTCAGATGATCCCGGATGGCTCAGATCTAGCGGCTTTTGAATCGGACGGCCCGAATTAATCGTAAGCTTGATAATTCGATCCGGTTCACTTCCGACTCAGGTTTGACCCAATATGCCCTAGGTCCATGAACCTTTTATGCCTATAAAAATAATTCAAGAATTTAGTGGCCAAATAATCCAAAAATGTGCAAATTTGTAATTAAGTCCAAAATAAGAGTAAGTTCTAAAACCTAGGGCAATTTCACAATTAAGCAATAAAAACATAGGTCAAACATGGATTTTAGCAGCTCAAATAATCAATAATATAGTATTTATCACACACCCAGCTGGTCTCTGGCGACACCTCTTTGAACAGCTTGAGGGCGGAAGTGATCGGCCTTCAGGACCTACTGGGCCAGGCGAAGGACGAGCTGGAGACCTCCAAAGCACAAATTATCTCGGCCGACGCGGTAGCAGTTCAAGCCTAGCGTCGAGTCACTCAAGCCGAACATACGCAACTCTTTGTGGGATGCTCGGCGAGTGAAGTAGCTGACAAGCCGAGCAGGAGGTCGGTTTGCTGACAAGCCATCTGCGCGCCCAAGCCAAGGAGCTGGAGAAGCTACGTGAATGCCAAGCGTCCTGGGATGCAGCTCAGGTGGAGTTGGGGGAGCTGCGCGAATGCCAAGCGTCCTGGGATGCACCTCAGGCGGAGCTGGAGGAGCTACGGGCATATAAGTCAGGGGAAGAGGCTAGGTGGGATGCTCAGCGAGTGAAGTATATCAACTCGTCAGCTTTCTCTGACCAGGTATCCGAGCGTCTCTGAGCCGTATTGCGATGCCAGCACTCTAGTATCCTGAGGCAGCTTAGGTAGGGTTTTGTCATCATGACCACATCATGACAGGCATGTCTGAGAGTTTGCCAGAGGAGACCTACCGACCCTTTAAATGAGGGTCGGAGTTTTGTTTTTTCTCTCTTTCTCATCTGTTGTTTTATAGAGACTTGCCTCAGAATCCCTTTTTGAGATATTTCTTTCCGTGTATCTTCCAAGCCATGTTGACTCGGGTGATTTTAACGGGAGCGAGTCAAGCGTGAGGATTATCGGCCCATTTGGCTTTGCGCGCGCTTATTGGCGTGCGGCAGTCCCCGAGTGTTGATCACTCGGGTGCAAGCGGTAGTGGGCAAGTTTACTCTACCAGTGGTCATACTGGGGCATACGGGTTGTAGGGGAGATGCCCGGGCAGCCGACATCCAAGGGGCGGGGGTCGCTACGCATCATCCTAGGAACCGAGCTGAGGGTCCAGGGAGCATGCCCACTTATATCTCGCGGGAGTGAGAGTCTGGGACAATTGGTCGGGCGAGACTATGGAGCATGGGTTGCCACACGTCCACCCGAGGACCGATCCGAGGAGTTTGTGGAAGCATGCCCACTCATAACTCATGAGAGCGAGAGCCTAGGATGCTCGGTTGGGCAAGGCTCAGGGAGATTGGGTCGCCACACATCCGCCCGAGGGCCGATCCGAGGAGTTCGTGGGAGCATGCCCACTAATAACTCGCGAGAGCGAGAGTCTAGGATGCTCGGTCGGGCGAGACTCGGTCGCCACGCGTACACCCGAGGGCCAATCCAAGGAGTTCGTGGGAGCATGCCCACTCATAACTCGTGAGAGCAAGAGTCTGGGATGCTCGGTCGGGCGAGGCTCAAGGAGTGTGGGTCGGCACGCGTCCGCCCGAGGGTCGATCCGAGGAGTTCGTGGCAGCATGCCCACTCATAACTCGCGAGAGAGAGAGTCTGGGATGCTCGGTCGGGCGAGGCTCGGGGAGCGTGGGTCGCCATGCGGTCGTCGGAGGGCCGATCCAAGGAGTTCGTGGGAGCATGCCCACTTATAACTCGCGAGAGAGAGAGTTTGGGATGCTCGATCGGGCGAGGCTCGGGGAGCGTGGGTCGCCACACGTTCGCCCGAGGGCCGATCCGAGGAGTTCGTGGGAGCATGCCCACTCATAACTCACGAGAGCGAGAGTCTGGGATGCTTGGTCGAGCGAGGCTCGGGGAGGTGGGTCGCCACGCGTCCGCCCGAGGGCCGATCCGAGGAGTTCGTGAGAGCATGCACTCTTATAACTCATGAGAGCGAGAGTCTGGGATGCTCGGTTGGCCGAGGCTCGGGGAGCGTGGGTCGCCACGCGTCCGCCGGAGGGCCGAATCGAGGAGTTCGTGGGAGCATACCCAACCATAACTCGTGAGAGCGTGAGTCTGGGATGCTCGGTCGGGCGAGGCTCGGGAAGCGTGGGTCGCCACATGTCTGCCCGAGGGCCGATCCAAGGAGTTCGTGGGAGCATTCCCACACATAACTCATGAAAGCGAGAGTATGGGATGCTCGGTCGGGCGAGGCTCGGGGAGAGTGGGTCGCCACGCGTCCGCCGAGGGCCGATCCAAGGAGTTCGTGGGAGCATACCCAACCATAACTCGCGAGAGCGTGAGTCTGGGATGCTCGGTCAGGCGAGGCTTGGGAAGCGTGGGTCGCCATGCGTCTGCCCGAGGGTCGATCCGAGGAGTTCATGGGAGCATGCCCACACATAACTCACGAAAGCGAGAGTCTGGGATGCTCGGTCGGGCGAGGCTCGGGGAGCGTGGGTCGCCACGCGTCCGCCCGAGGGTCGATCCGGGGAGTTCGTGGGAGCATGCCCACTCATAACTCGCGAGAGCGAGAGTCTGGGATGCAAGCTCGGGCGAGGCTTGGGGAGCGTGAGTCGCCACGCGTCCGCCCGAGGGCCGATCTGAGGAGTTCGTGGGAGCATGCCCACTCATAACTCGCGAGAGCGAGAGTCTGGGATGCTCGGTCGGGTGAGGCTCGGGGACCGTGGGTTGCCACGTGTCTGCCCGAGGGCCAATCCGAGGAGTTCGTGGGAGCATGCCCACTTATAACCCGCGAGAGCGAGAGTTTGGGATGCTCGGTCGGGCGAGGTTCGGGGAGCGTGGGTCGCCACGCGTCCGCCCGACGGCCGATCCGAGGAGTTCGTGGGAGCATGCCCACTTAAAACTCGTGAGAGCGAGAGTTTGCGATGCTCGGTCGGGCGAGGCTCGGGGAGGTGGGTCGCCACGCGTCCACCCGAGGGCCGATCCGAGGAGTTCGTGAGAGCATGCACACTTATAACTCGCGAGAGCGAGAGTCTGGGATGCTCGGTAGGGCGAGGCTCGGGGAGCCGCTCGGGAGCGTGGGTCTCCACGCGTCGGCCCGAGGGCCGATCCGAGGAGTTCGTTGGAGCATGCCCAGTTATGACTCGCGAGAGCGAGAGTCTAGGATGCTCGGTCGAGCAAGGCTCGGGGAGCGTGGGTTGCTACGCGTCCGCCCGAGGGCCAATCCGAGGTGTTTGTGGGAGCATGCCCTCTCATAACTCGCGAGAGTGACAGTCTGGGATGCTCAGTCAGGCGAGGCTCGGGGAGCATGGTCGCCACGCGTCCGCCCGAGGGCGATCCGAGGAGATCGTGCGAGCATGCCCACTCCTAACTCGCGAGACCTAGAGTATGGGATGCTCGGTCGAGCGAGGCTCGGGGAGCGTGGGTCGGCACGCGTCCGCCCGAGGGCCGATCCGAGGAGTTCGGGGGAGCATGCCCACTCATAACTTGCGAGAGTGAGAGTCTGGGATGCTCGGTCGGGCGAGCCACGGGGAGCGTGGGTCACCACGTGTCCGCCCGAGGGCCGATCCGACGAGTTCGTGCGAGCATGCCCACTCCTAACTCGCGAGAGCGAGAGTCTGGGATGCTCGGTCGGGCGAGGTTCGGGTACCGTGGGTCGCCACGCGTCTGCCGGAGGGCCGATCCGAGGAGTTCATGGGAGCATGCTCACTCATAACTTGCGAGAGCGAGAGTCTTGGATGCTCGGTTGGGCGAGGCTCGGGGAGCGTGGGTCGCCACGCGTCCGCCCGAGGGCCGATCCGAGGAGTTCGTGGGAGCATGCCCACTCATAACTCGTGAGAGCAAGAGTCTGGGATGCTCGGTCGGGCGAGGCTCAGGGAGCGTGGATCGCCATGCGTCTACCCGAGGGCCGATCCGAGGAGTTCGTAGGAGCATGCCCACTTATAACACGCGAGAGCGAGAGTTTGTGATGCTTGGTCGGGCGAGGCTCGGGGAGTGTGGGTCGCCACGCGTCCGCCCGAGGGCCAATCCGAGGAGTTCGTTGGAGCATGCCCACTCATAACTCGCGAGAGCGAGAGTCTGGGATGCTTAATCGGGCGAGGCTCGGGGAGCGTGGGTCGCCACGCGTCCGCCCGAGGGTAGATCCGAGGAGTTCGTGGGAGCATGCTCACATATAACTCGCGAGAGCGAGAGTCTGGGATGCTCGGTCGGGCGAGGCTCGGGGAGCATGGGTCGCCACGCGTCCGCCCGAGGGTCGATCCGAGGAGTTCATGGGAGCATGCCCACTCATAACTCGCAAGAGCGAGAGTCTGGGATGCTCGGTCGGGCGAGGCTCGGGGAGCGTGGGTCATGACACGTCCGCCCGAGGGTCGATCTGAGGAGTTCGTGCGAGCATGCCTACTCATAACTCGCGAGAGAGAGGGTCTAGGATGCTCGGTCGGGCGAGGCTCGGGGAGCGTGGGTCGCCACGCGTCCGCTAGCGGGCCAATCCGAGGAGTTCGTGGGAGCATGCCCACTGATATCTCGCGAGAGCGAGAGTATGGGATGCTCGGTCCGACAAGGCTCGGGGAGCGTGGGTCGCCATGCATCCGCCCGAGGGTCGATCCGAGGAGTTCGTGGGAGCATGCCCACTCATAACTGCGAGAGCAAGAGTCTGGGATGCTCGGTCGGGCGAGGCTCGGGGAGCGTGGATCGTCACGCGTTTGCCCGAGGGCCGATCCGAGGAGTTCATGGGAGCATGCCCACTCCTAACTCGCGAGAGCGAGAGTCTGGGATGCTCGGTCGGGCGAGGTTCGGGGAGCATGTGTCGCCTCACTTCCGCCTGAGGGCCGATCCGAGGAGTTCATGGGAGCATGCCCATTCCTAACTCGCAAGAGCGAGAGAAGGGGATGCTCGGTCGGGCGAGGCTCGGGGAGCGTGGGTCAACACGCGTCCTCCCGAGGGCCGATCCGTGGAGTTCGTGGGAGCATATCCACTCATAACTCGCAGGAGCGAGAGTCTGAGATGCTCGGTCGGGCGAGGCTCGGGGTGCGTGGGTCGCCACGCGTGCGCCTGAGGATCGATCCGAGGAGCTCGTGGGAGCATGCCCACTCATAACTCGGGAGAGCGAGAGTCTGGGATGCTCGGTCGGGCGAGGCTCGGGGAGCACGGGTCACCACGCGTCCGCCCGATGGCCGATCAGAGGAGTTCATGGGAGCATGCCCACTCATAACTCGCAAGAGCAAGAGTCTGGGATGCTCGGTCGGGCGAGGCTCGGGGAGCGTGGGTCACGACGCGTCCGCCCGAGGGTCGATCCGAGGAGTTTGTGCCAGCATGCCCACTCATAACTCGCGAGAGCGAGGGTCTGGGATGCTCGGTCGGGCGAGGCTCGGGGAGCGTGGGTCGCCACGCGTCCGCCAGAGGGCCAATCCGAGGAGTTCGTGGGAGCATGCCCACTGATAACTTGTGAGAGCGAGAGTATGGGATGCTCGGTCCGACAAGGCTCGGGGAGCGTGGGTCGCCACGCATCCACCCGAGGGCCGATCCGAGGAGTTCGTGGGAGCGTGCCCACTCCTAACTCGCGAGAGCAAGAGTCTGGGATGCTCGGTCGAGCGAGGTTCAGGGAGTGTGGGTCGCCACGCGTCCGCCCAAGGGCCGATCCGAGGAGTTCGTGGGAGCATGCCCACTCCTAACTCGCGAGAGCGAGAGTCTGGGATGCTCGGTCGGGTGAGGTTCGGGGAGCATGCGTCGCCTCGCTTCCGCCCAAGGGCCGATCCGAGGAGTTTGTGGGAGCATGCCCATTCCTAACTCGCAAGAGCGAGAGTCTGGGATGCTCGGTCGGGCGAGGCTCGGGGAGCGTGGGTCAACACGCGTCCTCCCGAGGGCCGATCCGTGGAGTTCATGGGAGCATGCCCACTCATAACTCGCGAGAGCGAGAGTCTGGGATGCTCGGTCTGGGACTCTTAGGGAGCGTGGGCCGCCACGCGTCCGGCTGAGAGTCGTTCCGAGGGTCGTGGGTGCATGCCCACTTATAACTCGCGCGGAGCGAGAGTCTGGCTTCTCGATTGGGGATTCTCAGGGAGCGTGGGCTATCACGCGTCCGGCTGAGAGTCGATCCAAGGGTCGTGGGAGTATGCCCACTTATAACTCGCGAGGAGCGAGAGTCTGGCTTCTCGATCGGGGACGTCTCAGGGAGCGTGGGTCGCCAGGTGTCCAACTGAGAGCCGAGCCGAGGGTCGTGGGAGCAGGCCCACATATAACTCGCGCTGAGCGAGAGTCTAGCTTCTGGGTCGAGGACATCTCAGGGAGCGTGGGTCGCCACACGTCCGGCTGCAGGATATAATAGAGCAAATGGAAAAATGGTGGAAGAGAGAGAGCTTGCGCGCATACCTGCGAAATGAGGAGTGGAGGGCTTATATAGCCGGGGGAGCTGACAACCCTTGTCCGTGTCGATGAGACAAGGGTGCAGTACCTGTCAACTTATATGAGAGCACTTGGGAGTATCGCGGCATGGCACGGGGTGCTCGAGTAGTACGATGGTACTGAATGGGCGGACTGACAGCAAGGTGTGTCAGGAATAGGTAAGGTGTGTAATACTCTGACATCAAGGTCGTACCTTGGATGTAATGTCGCAGGGGGCATAGGGACGAGATAGTCCGTAACCCGAGCGCCGACCGACGGGTCCGAGTGTCAAGGACCGGGTCGGGTAATGGCCAGGGAGCGTGGGCCGCCACGCGTCTGCCTGGGAGAGTTGAGGCACAGGATACGCACTGAGTCGGGGGTTTGTTGGGTTATGTCTGGCTGGTTCTGCTGGATATCCGATTCGTGTGGTGCTGGGGGAGCGTGGGTCGCCACGTGTCCGACTGGCTCGCCCGGCCCCGGTCTGGATCGGGGTAGGGGTCAAGGTGACCGAGCCAGGAGGAGCTTGGGGTCGACCTGACCGACCCTGCTCGTCGCTGGCTGGATAGCACCCCGAGGAGCTTCCTGGCTCAGGGACCCCCCGGGTAAGGCCTTAGTCGGTCCATCGGCTGGACCTCGCTAGCACCAGGCTGGCTGGCAGAGAGGGTCATACTACCCGTAGGCAAGGTCGAGATCAGTACTCAACGATTAAGTTAGATCTCCGACGAAGGAAAAACTCCAATAGAGAGCAAAGAAGAGAGCTTACCTGCATATAGAAGAGGGGTGATAGATCATTGTTGTCTTGCTAGAGGGGGGTGAATAGCAACTTTCGATTTCTTCTTCCTACGATGTTAGTGCGCAAGCGGAAACGATAACTAAAAACAAAACTAACAACAAGGAACACACCTATTTACATGGTTCGGAGATAAAAACTCCTACTCCACGGTTGCCCATAAGGTGGGTGATCCCTAATCCATCGGTGGATGATTCCCCGGAGCACCTTCGGCTAGATCTCGTAGCTCGTTGTGGGTGGAGAAACCTCTCCACAGCTTTAGGACACTATCTGAGCAACAAAGGCAACTAATCCACTCTATCCAAGCAGATTTCGCCAAAGAACAGTAGCCTTAAACGAGCTCCTTTAAATAGAGATCGAGTATTTACTGGCCAGTACCAGTCGACTGCCCCTGGGGTAGTCGATTAGTCCCACTCAGATTTGACCGTTACAGCCAACGCTTGAATCCCCAACCGTTACCAGTCGACTACTCCTGGAGCAGTCGACTAGTCCCCTTCTAAGCCTAGGGTTTCCTTCCCGAGTACATTTCTCTCCGCACTCAACCCCTACCGGCTTAGTTCCTGAGTACAAACACTCACACTCGGACCCTCACAACCTGGTCGACTCTTCAATCCGCAGTCTCGATCTGTTGCCTTCACGCCCTCTTCGTCTTCAGCTCCTATCCCTCGGATGCGCACACAAGCCTCCGGTTTGCCTCCATGTCATCATTCACGCATGCCTCGAAGTCGGCATCCCTCGGCTCTTCGTCTCTGCCCATGGTCTCTCGGATGCGCACACAAGCCTCCAGCTTGCCTCCATGCCACCCTTCACCTAAAGACATCCAACCAAGTCTATGTGTACCTGTACACCTGTACACTCACATACACATATTAGTCCAACAACAAACCCTAACTTAATCATATTGACCACACACATCAAAACCATGATCCTTCAGATCATACATGAGCCGATTGCCCCAACAATCTCCCCCTTTTTGATGTGTGGCAATATGCTTAAGTTAGGTAAACAAAAGAAACAAAGCAATAACAATTGAAAATTAAAGCATAGCAAACAAGAGACAACCTCTCCCTTAACCTATGCTCTCTCCTAACTTTCAATTCTCGCCAAAACATTAAGTTAAGTTATACCCAACGTAACACCATAACACCAAGTTAAGTTCTACCAAACTTAACATCACAAGTTTCCCATATCAAGTTAAACCTAACTTAACCCACAAGTCCTCCCCCTTTGACGCCATCAAAAAGATTGCCCCAAGCAACCCTACCCCTAGTGCCAAAAAGAACCCACTTCATTTCTGAAAACCCCCTCAGAAATCACTATACAGAATTACCAGTCGACTGCTCCTGAGGCAATCAACTGCCCTCTGTTATCCTCAACACACAGAGACATCAGTCGACTTCCCCTAGGCAGTCGACTGATACAGTCAACTTCTGAAATTCCAACCCAATTTCAGAAACTTCTAGAAAATTCGAAAAAATTTAAAAATTTGCAAACATATTTGTTAGGATATACTCTACCCTAGAAAAATATAGTTCCATGAAAAATATCAAATGTGCTTGACTTTTGGTACAAACTCTAATTTCCTCAAAAATTGTCATTTTGTATCAACTTTGAAACCTAAACATAATGTAATGTGTTTGCCAACTCCATTCATTAACATTTCACACATATAACTATCCTCAACTCTCCCCTTTTTCTTATATATTCTTAATATGATAAAACCTCCCTCTTCTTATCTCTTAACCCAAGATACATATGCACTTATCAATTTTCCTTGAATTTCATGATATTAACAGAGCCTCATTTCATACAATCAACATTAAATCATGAAGTAAAGCTTTATTTAAGGAATATGAAAGCATAAACAAGGATTTTAATTCAAAGTCATATCCTATCATTCAATAGCAATTTATGAACTTCATACCATATAAGCAATATCAAGCAATGACATAAAATCTCATAAAGTAACATGAACCTTTCTTATGCTTCCAATTTTGCAAGTTCTTATTATCCAATATGCCTTTTCTATTTAGACCCACGGATCAGTCGACTACCCCAGGGGCAGTCGACTGATAAAACGAACAGAAGGTTCTCAGTTTCGAATTCACCTAGACCAGTCGACTGGTTCTGAACCAGTCGACTGGTACCTGAATTTTAGTTTTTCAGTCTAATTTCAGAAATACCTAATTAATTTCACAAATCTCCAAAAAATTTAAAATTTCGTAGAGAGATTTGTGAAGCCTATGTCTTCTTGAGAAAAATATGTTTTCAAATAAAACTACTCCGGATCCTATGATTGGCACGAAATTCAACCCTTCCTAAATTGTATCATTAAAACTTATCCAAAAGTCCTAAGTTTGGCCTCTCCTTGATGTATCTTCCAATGCCTAACCACAATACATTCCTTGAACTGATTTATATGACATTTACACATTAAACACCAATTTCTCCCTAATATGATCCTATTTTCACCTTTTTCTCCATAAATCTCCTTTTAATATGCCAATTCCCTAGGATTAAGACTCACCTTAGTCTTCCAAATCCTTTGGCACATTCCATAGTCCACTTAATCTCCTAGGAGAAACCCTCTTGAGATCCATTGACCATGGATCCCATTTTGGCTCATAGGGCTCTCCCTTGAGCTCCTAGCCCTAGTTACCTCCCTAGGTAACTCGCTCACAAATGCAAGCCCACACCGGTATTCCTCTGGTGCTTCTTGACCTTCAACTACAACTCTCTTAACTCTATACACCTTTTTCTTGGTCAAATCCCTCTTTTCTCCTTTAAATGACTTTTCTTTGCCATTTTTGATCTTCCCTCTACCATAATCATAGGTCATCCTTAAATATGACTTCTTACTAATATTTGACCCCCTAGAATGGTATCCTAGTCCTGACCTACCATTTCTAAGGTGTTGATCATTTGGTATCATACCTAACCTCTTAGATCCTCTAATGAGTCTATCTAGGTTCTTTTCTAATTTATCAAGTTTTGCTCTCAAAACTTGATTTTCCTTATCTAAATTTCTAACCTTAGTATTACCATGTCTATTTTGATCATTCCTAGATCTACCCATTTTCCTAGGCATATGTCTCCCTTTCTTAGGTTGATGCCTTGATCCTTAGGTCTAGAAACCCTAAATTTATCATGAAACATGGAATCTTTAACATTTTGGCAAACAATAGTATTTCTATTTCTATCATGATACTTAAAACCAAACGTACGCATAGGCAAACAATCATTATTTCTAGCATTCATAGAAACATTAGAAGCATAAGTAAAGTTAGGGATTACCTCCCTTACCCTTATAGCTCCCCCTTGATGTGAGCTCCTTTTCTTTTCCTCTTTCTCCCATCTTCTCAAATGTTGCATTTTCTTTAGCTCTCCTTTTCTTGTTCATTGAGTGTGATAATGTCCTAGCTCCCCATAAGTGTAGCACCTAATGTGCTTCTTCTCTTTCTTTTCCCTACAACCCATATTAGATTTTAAATGAATGGACTTGGGTTTAGGGATTACCTCCTTTTTACCTAGTGGACACTTGTCCTTGTAATGCCCCTTCTTGTTGCATCCAAAGCATATGATGTGCTCTTTTGATTTAACTTGGGTGGAGGTTGGATCTTTTTCTTGTTCCGTCATTGATGAGGGTCTCTCCTCCCCCTCAATTCATGAACTTGACACCTCTTCTTCTTCTCTTGATGAGGTGGAGGATCTTTCACTTGATTGTATCACTTCAATTGATGAGGTTGATAATTCTTTTTCTTCTTGGTCCATTGAACTTATTTCTTTGGACTTTCCCACTATTTGAGCTTGTGTAGGGTTCTTATGACATTCTTCCAACTTGTTCCACAACTCATGTGCATTTTTATATTCCTCTACACCACTCAAAACATCATTAGGCAAAATATTAACTAATATACCAATTACCTTCTCATTTGCCCTAGATTGTTCTTGTTGCTCCTTATTCCAATATCTAGGTCAGAGCTTTTTCCCGAGCTTGTCTCTTGGAATTTCAAAAGGTTCCTCTAGCACCACCATGCACTCTCAATCCATTCCAAGCCAAGTCTTCATCCTTGTTTTCCAATAATCAAAGTCTTCATGATCGTAGGATGATGGAATGTTGATATCATCTCCCAACTTGTCGTCCATCATTTTTCTCCTCTAGCTTGTGCTCCATTAGCGGTTATTCCAACAAGAGCGGTCATTGGCTCTGATACCACTTGTAACTTGTTAGATCGTTGTTATCTTGCTAGAGGGAGGTCAATAGCAACTTTCGATTTCTTCTTCCTACGATGTTAGTGCGCAAGCGGAAACGATAACTAAAAACAAAACTAGCAACAAGGAACACACCTATTTACGTGGTTCGGAGATAAAAACTTCTACTCCACGGCTGCCCGTAAGGTGGGCGATCCCTAATCCGTCGGTGGATGATTCCCCGGAGCACCTCCGGCTGATCACGTAGCTCCTTGTGGGTGGAGAAACCTCTCCACAGCTTTAGGACACTATCTGAGCAACAAAGACTATTAATCCACTCTATCCAAGCAGATTTCGTCAAAGAACAGTAGTCTTAAACGAGCTCCTTTAAATAGAGCTCGAGTACTTACTGGCCACTACCAGTTGACTTCCCCTTCTCAGATTCGACCGTTACAGCCAACGTTCGAATCCCTAGCCGTTACCAGTCGACTGATCCCCTTCTAAGCCTAAGGTTTTCTTCCCGAGTACATTTCTCTCCGCACTCAACCCCTCCCGGCTTAGTTCTTGAGTACAAACACTCACACTCGGACTCTCACGACCTGGTCGACTCTTCAATCCGCAGTCTCGATATGTTGCCTTCACGCCCTCTTCGTCTTCGGCTCACGTCCCTCGGATACGCACACAAGCCTCCAGCTTGCCTCTATGTCATCCTTCACACATGCCCGAAGTCGCGTCCCTCGGCTCATCATCACTGCCCATGGTCCCTCGGATGCACACACAAGCCTCCAGCTTACATCCATGCCACCATTCACCTGAATACATCCAACCAAGTCTATGTGTATTTGTACACCTGTATACTCACATACACATATTAGTCCAACAACAAACCCTAACTTAATCATATTGACCACACACATCAAAACCATGATCCTCCATATCATACTTGGGTCGATTGCCCCAACAAGGGGAACCCTTTTTATAGACGTCTCTGGCAACCCCCATTTTACAGAGACATCACTTCACATTAATGTTCGAATCTTATTGTGTGATCTTTTTGTGTAAGAGATAGATTACGTTGCCATAATCTCTATCACAAGCCACATCACTAGGCCTATCACATCCCATTTAATCGTATTACCGTCATTAATCTTTTAAGCCGCATTTCTATCTTATCGTGGTAATCAACCTATCTCATTTGTAATGTTGCATATCTTTGATCATTATGTTGGTGCTTGGATGGCTAGAGGGGGGTGAATATAGCCAGACACAAATTCCTTGCTCTCTTCGAACTCTTCTGCACTTAGGTTAGCAGCAGCGGAAACACAACATATACAAAGAAACAAACTTAACAGAAATGCAGAAACGGAGAATACAAACCAAAGACGCTAACAAGGATCGTTTACAAGGTTCAGGGATAACTTGCCCCTACTCCTTGGCGTGCCCGTGAGGTGGGAGATCCCTTGATCGTTGACAGATCAAGCCCCGGTGAACCCCAGATAGTAACTGTCTCCTTCTCGGTGGAGAAACCTCTCCATAAGCTGTCTCAGATGGATATAAGATAAGCTCACGAGACACTCGAAGGAAACTCTCACAAGAATGTAGCAAGAACACTTAAGCACAAAGCAACAGAGAGCGCACACACAACCCAGCCAAAACTTCCCAAGTTTTCTGTCTGTTCTTTTCTCATGCCAGTGTGCGATCTCCCAGATCCACCTGGACTTCACCTAGTCCCACTAGGTGTGCTTAATCCCACTAGGACTTAATCTGAATTCGCTCAACCAAACTTAAATCGTTGTCAACACCAAAACAACAATCGGGCATCAACAATCTCCCCCTTTTTGTTGTTTGACAATCCGATTTAAGTTTAGGTATTAGATCAATTGAAGTCCATTCAATTTTCATAAGGGAATCAAGATCCTCCCCCTAAAATGATGAACCCTAAACTTAATCAACCATTCTCTCCCCCTTTGTCAAACATCGAAATGGGTGTAGTTATTAAGTTTAAACACACCTCCCCCTTAAGCGAGGGTCTCTCCCCAAAACCAAAATGATCAAAGAATAATTTTTGAATTACATATGAAAGCATATACAGAATAATATCATGGTCAAACATGTATATGCTTCATATGACAAGTAGTAATGCAGCTTCATCAGACTGATGATTGATATTGAAAAACTTCTGATTTATCTATGAACGATCAATTTTCAGAAAAAATTCTATAATTCTGATTCATTCAAGATCAGACTGCATTAACAATTGAAATTCAATAACAGGGGTGTAGACTTCATCGACATTCGATATCTCAGAAAAATTTGTGAACCATGGTTTGGGTTTCTGGACTGAAAATTATTCCTCATCAAGGAACAAGAGATCAAGAAACATGATTCAAACTACCCGTTCATATGAATTTCAAAAATTTCAATACGGGTTTGTATCGAATCAGTATTAAATTTTCTCCAAGTATGATTAGGATGTTCCAATTGTACTTGGTCTGTATCATAGTTGTTTGTAGTATGATCATTAAACTGATACTATTTGGTGAAATGGGATCGGACTGGGGAGTTTTTGACCCAATCAGGGAATTCCCTGATTTGATCGGTCACCAGACCGATCAGAAGGACCCCTGATCGGTCACGGGACCAATCAGAATGAGTCCTGATCGGTCGGTGGACCGATCTGATTCGACACAGAAAGTTTTCTGAAACTGATCAGTTTCAGAAATAGGTTTGTTTCAACTCTTAACCATTCCCAAACCCTAATTCAATTAGTTTTAATTTATTTGATCCTAAGAGTCCCCTTAATCAAAATATATATCCCAAAACAGGTTTTCATACATTTGAACAGAAGAGTCAATAAGCATGGATAACACATCTCCAATGATAATATCTTTTGAGAATAAAACATATAACAACAAGATTTACAACATGATTCAGAAAAAGATGGTAAACTTGAGCTAGATGATGGGGATGTATAGGTATCCTAATGTTGGATCGAGAAGCCCGATAGAGGGGGGGTGAATATCGGAAAACTTTCGGATTTGAGTAAGAGTAGGTACGCAGCGGAAATTAAATAAAAGACACAGAGACGCAATCGATTTACTTAGTTCGGAGCCTGTGTCGACTCCTACTCCAAGGCCCACGGTCGTTGACCGTTTACTTTGGGCAATTCTATATTTGGCGCAAATAAGTTACACAATATGATTTACAAAATTAAGTGCAATAAAATATTAATTAAAGAAATACGCTCTTCTTTTTACCGACGTCCGGAGTAGGTCAACTCTTTCGGGGCAGCAGGACGTCGTCAGCTCGAGGTGAAGCATTTCCGGAGTAAGGCGCGAGCGTAGAAGAACTTTGAGACGTTGGAAGAAGTGATGTTCGAAGCCTGGGGTCGAGGGCCCTTTATATAGGGCTAGGGGGCGCCCGGGACGTCGGGGGCGCCCCCCATGTGGCTTCTGATCCGCAGAGCTCTCGGTCAACGGCTATCTTCTGGATCCGCTTTGACCGGGGCGCCCGGAGCGCTCGGGGCGCCCGCATTGACCGGGTCAAAGTCTTATCTCCTTGGCTTCGAGTGGTTAAGGTTCGGGTAAGCGCCTGGGGGCGCCCGCAGCGCAGGGGGCGCCCTCGAGCAGCGGGGGCGCCCGGAAGCACGGGGGCGCCCGCATCTTGTACTGTCGAAGCGCACTTTTTGATTGTGTGTTTGGTGTTCACCTTGGGGGCGCCCGGGACACTCCGGGCGCCCTGGTCAGCAGTTGCCTCACTCTTTTGAGGCACTCTGAGCTGCAGACTCACGTTCCTTCGGTCCTGCATCCAGGGTTAGTCCAAAACACAATAACATAATAAATTATTAGATTTATACAGCCTTAGCTGTCTTGGTTCTGACTTTGGTCTCTAAAATGGAGCCCTAGGTCGAACCGACGCCTACTGTTCCCTCGACGGGGAACGCGTCCTCACCTACTCTTCTCGGGAGAATGTACCTGATGCCAACCGTTCCTCTGGTTGGACTTTTGCCTGACGGTCCTTTGTCAGGTCTTGGATACCGAGCTGCCCTTCGCTCGGTGCCTAGCATTCCTTCGCTAGAGCTTTAGTCCCAAGCTGTCCTTCGCTTGGCGCCTAGCTGTCCTTCGCTTGGTCTTTGGATCCTAGCAGCCCTTCGCTAGGTGCCCAGCAGCCCTTCGCCAGGTCTTTGATGACTAGCAGCCCTTCGCTAGTTGCCTAGCAGCCCTTCGCTAGGACTTGGTGACTAGCAGCCCTTCGCTAGTTGCCTAGCAGCCCTTCGCTAGGACTTGGTGACTAGCAGCCCTTCGCTAGTTGCCTAGCAGCCCTTCGCTAGGACTTGGTTTCCTAGCAGCCCTTCGCCAGGTGCCTAGCAGCCCTTCGCTAGGACTTTTCCTGCACACTTAGTGAACATTGTTAGATCACAAATAACACTTAACTTTGAATCCTTTGCCAATATCAAAACAAGGTTCGATATGGTGCTTCCTGCACCAACACCTAAGTCCTAGAATCTTGATTTAGTTTGATACAAAGAAAGCACTAAATCATAGAACTTAAGCATTGAGTCCTTGTGGGATTTTCATAAAGATTAGCACAAGCTATATGTGCATCTTGTCCTTAACCAAAATTTGCATGCCATAGACTAATGTTAATAACACCTATATCAAAGTCATGGCATACTCAACTAGGTTCATCTCCAAAATATTAAGAAAAACTTAAGCCTAAACCTTAAGCTCATGTTCTTATCTATTGATGCCTTATCATTACAAATTATGTATTGATATTTTCCTTAGCATGCATTCATGTTGTATAACACATACAAGAAAATAGACTCCTTAGGCTTGAGATAAGACATATAATTTGTAGGAAAACATAAATTGCAACAAGAAAACTAATTATCCTAAGCAATTCATGGCAAGAGCAAGTTATGTGTTGATCTAAATAATCCATATGAATTTGAGAAAATGGTAAGCACATTCCTAACTAGGAATGACTATATGGTTGGAGCACCAAATATCAACCACCCAAGTTGATAGATGCTCCCCCTCAATCAATGCCTATACAATTCGAAAAATAGATGTTTTTGGTACTCATATTTTGGGGCCTAAAGCATCTACAATGAATGACTTTGGCACCCAAGCCTTGATCATTTTCTTTTGAACTTTTTGAATCCTAGAATCATTTGATGATCTAAAATGAGTTTTAGTCATCAATGAAACAAAGCTCGGTTCTTTAGGTCGGTAACCTATACCGACCTTGTGGTAAACCGCCCTTTGGGAGTTAAGAACCATATCTAGGGTTTTTGAGCTAATTGAAAATTTCTCAAGAATATTCTTGAGATTTTCAACTTCGTTCTTCAAGTCCTTATTCTCATTCTCAAGGGACTTATCATGCATAACATCAATTTCCTCATCCTTAGAGGTTTTCAGTTTTTCTACTTCTAATTTTAAAGATTTAACTTTGGCCTTAGATTTCTTTAACAAACTAGTTAAGCATGCGATTGTCCTATAGCACTTATCCAACCCGGGAGAGATTACCTCTTCATCATCCGAAGATGATGAAGGCGCGGTTGAGGAGTCACTTGATTCATTATCTCTCTCCTTGGTTGATTCTTCTAAGGCCATGAAGGTCGCATGACAGTAGGTCTTCTCCTCCTCCTTCTCCTTCTTCTTCTTCCTTTTGTCACCTGCCACAAAAGCAATACCCTTCTCCTTTAGGCTTTGGTTAGAGATCTTATGTAGTTCCATTTCACACAATAAATCTTCTATTTTAACACAAGAAAGGTCCTTGGAAACCTTGTAGGCATCCACCATGGATGACCACAAAGTATTCCTCGGAAAAGCTTTTAGTACACACCTCACAAGGTCGCGGTTCTCGACCTTCTCATTAATGGAATGTAGACCATTTAAGATCTCTTTGAACCGACCATGAAGTATACTTATAGTTTCATCCTCTTCCATGGATAGATTTTAGAGTTGGCTGAGAAGGAGGTCTTTCTTGGCTGTCTGGGTGTCTTGAGATCCTTCATGGAGCTCAATGATTTTGTTCCAAAGGTCTTTAGCACTTGTGAAAGGACCCATCTTGATCAACTCCTCCTTGGTCATCCCGCATTGCAAGGTGACCACCGCCTTCGCATCGGCTTCTCCTTTGTGATTTTGCTCAGCCGACCAACATGAGAACTCTAGATCTTTTCCCTCATCATCCTTTAGAGGGAAAAAAACCCTCCTTGATAGCAAACCATGTGTTGATGTTCATCTTGAGATAATACTCCATTTTTTGACTTCCAATATTGGAAATCAGTGTCATCAAAGAATGGAGGTCGGCTGGTGCTAAACTCTTCTCTCAAAGCCATCGTTGTTAGCTCTCGGATGTTAAGCCGCTTGAACAGAGCCCCAAGCTTTGATACCACTTATTGGTGCTTGGATGGCTAGAGAGGGGGGAGTGAATATAGCCAGACACAAATTCCTTGCTCTCTTCGAACTCTTCTGCACTTAGGTTAGCAGCAGCGGAAACACAACATATACAGAAAAACAAACTTAACAGAAATGCATAAACGGAGAATACAAACCAAAGACGCTAACAAGGATCGTTTACAAGGTTCGGGAATAACTTGCCCCTACTCCTTGGCGTGCCCGTGAGGTGGGCGATCCCTTGATCGTCGGCAGATCAAGCCCCGGTGAACCCCGGATAGCAACTGTCTGTTGGAGCGAGAGAAACGATAGAGGGAGGGGTGAATATCGTAAAACGTTCGGATTCGTAAAAGAGAATTAGCAGCGGAATTAATTAAAGCAACATACACGCGAACACCAAGTTTTTTACTTGGTTCGGAGTCGTGGTCGGCTCCTACTCCAAGGCCCACGGTCGTTGACCATTTACTGCGGGCAATTCTATATATGCGCAAAAACAGTTTACAAAATATATTACAAGAATAGTACAGTAAACTTAAAGGCAGCTCTTCGTTACCGACGTCCGGTGTAGATTGTATTTTCAGAGCAAGGGGACGTCGTCGGCGCTTGTATCTCGAGTCGGGAGGTTTTCGGAGCAGAGCGCGGGAGTAGAAGAGCGGAATGTGTTGGAAGAAATTGTTGTTAGAAGCCTTGGGGTCGAGGGCCTTTTTATAGCTCCTGGGGGCGCCCGGGACGTCGAGGGTGCCCCCCCCCCACGTGTCATCTGATCCAAGCTCCTCTCGGTCAGCTCTGATCCCTTCAAACTCAGGATCAGACTTTGACGGGGGCGCCCGGGTCGCTGGGAGCGCCCGGGTTGACTCTTATCCGTTGGCTTCTTGCGGCTTACCTCTTATCCGCTTCGTTAGCTTGAGCTCGGGGCGCCCGGACCATCCGGGGCGCCCGGGAGCATGGGGGCGCCCGGGAGCACGGGGGCGCCCCGCCCATGAGCTGTCGAATTGTGATTTGCTCCACTTCTTTTGTATTCACCTTGGGGGCGCCCGGGACACTCCGGGCGCCCTACTCAGCTTCTGCCTCACTCCTTTGAGGCTCTCTGAGCTGCAGACACTCGTTCCTTCGGTCCTGCATCCAGGGTTAGTCCAAAATAACATAGAGCAATAATATGTTAGTTTTATACAGCCTTAGCTGTCTTGGTTCTGACTTTGGGTCTCCAAAATGGAGCCCTAGGTCGAACCGACGCCTACTGTTCCCTCTACGGGGAACGCGTCCTCACCTACTCCTCTCGGGAGAATTTACTTGATGTCAACCGGCTCCTCCGGTTGGACTTTTGCCCAGCAGTCCTTCGCCAGGTGCCTAGCTGTCCTTCGCCAGGTCTTCAGTACCAAGCTGTCCTTAGCCTGGTGCCTAGCAGTCCTTCGCTAGGGCTTTGTATCCTAGTAGTCGTTCACCAGGTGCCTAGCAGTCCTTCGCTAGGACTTTCTTTCCTGGCAATCCTTCGCCAGGTGCCTAGCAACCCTTCGCTAGGACTTTTCCTGCGCACTTGATTAACATCGTTAGATAACAAATAGAACTTAACTTTGAACCTTTTGCCAATATCAAAACACGGTTCGATATGGTGCTTTCTGCACCAACAATCTCCCCCTTTTTGATTTATGGCAACACAATTCAAAGTTAAGTAAAAACTTATAACAGTTAAGAACATAAGGTAAATAATGAAGTATAACTGTTTATGAATAGAATAGATGTAGAGTTGAAAAACAATTTTATTTCTCATACTCCCCCTAAAACCCTGAATACTTGTGTTATAAAACACTTAAAATACTTAACTTTGACATTTCCTCCCCCTTTGACATATATCAAAAACATACATGGGCGAACAAGATTTCTAATAGGGAGTTTTGAGTTTTTGTATAACTTTTAAGTTTTTGACAAAGTGTTTAAAAAAATAGAGTAAAAGCCTTTGCATAAGAAAATTTTTATACTTGGACAATTTTCCATTTTGAAAAAATTTTGCAAGCCTAAATTTTGTTAAACAACTTTTACTTACAAGGCTTTGCAAAAAGAATTTTACAAAAAAAGTTTACTAAGGCAAAATTTTGAAGCCAAATTTCCCTTTAAAAAATTCAACTTTGAGAATTGGGCAAAAAATTTGTTTACCAAAAAAATTTGCACACTTAGAAAAAAAATTTGCTTGGAAACACTTTGTGCATTTAAAAACAAAATCTTTAAGAATTTTCCGACAAGTTTTTCAGCAAAAAACTTTATTTACCAAAATTTTCAAAAAGTTTTTGCTCAGATAAATTTTGTTTACTAAGAAAAAAATTTTACTTAGGAGAAAACATGCACTTAAACAAAGTTTTGAAACACTTAGAAATTTTTGAAACACTTTTTGAAAAAGAGATAAAAATTAAACAAAGTTTCTTTTTTCTCTTTCTTTCACTCTTTCCTTTTTCTCCCCCTTAATGTGAAATTCTTCTCCTTATGTTTTAGACCATTTCTAAGATAAATTTTCTTTGAAAAAGGGAAAAAGTTTAAGAAAGAATTTTAATTTTCACTTTTTCTACTCTCCCCCTTTACCATATATAAATAAAGAACTTTTAAAAACTATATTTTGAAAGACATTTAAAATTTGTGTATCAGAGCTTATGGTCTTTGAAAACATAAATATTTGAGTGAGAGAATAATGTGAACAATGAAGAATTGATGCTAAAAAAAATTGGAGTCAAGTATATATTTTCATTGAGTCCATGCATGACACGCAAAAAAAAATATTTAATCAATAAGTTTACTTGTTTTGAAAAATGCAAGTACTTTTTAAAAGATATTGAGCTTTTTGAGAGATGCAAGTACTCTGTATCTTTGAAAAAAATATAAGTCACTTTGAAGGATATTATGCATTTTTTTTGAAAATATAAGTATTATTTGAAAAATATGCATTTTTGAAAAATATGCAAGTACTTTTGAAAAGAACAGATTGAGCCTTTTTGGAAAGTCTAAGTTCTATTTTTGAAAACTATTAGACTTTGAAAAATATGAGTAATTTTTGAAAAGTATTATGCATTTTGAAAACATAATATTTTACTTGACTAGGTTTCTTTTCCAGTCTGACACAATCCTAGGAAATCTTGTTAACTACAAGGGCATTTTCCTAAGTGTCCTGGAAATTTCTCCAACCCAAGTAAATATTATTTCAAAAATAATTTCATAAGCCACAAGAATTTTGAAAAAATAAAATAATAGTTTCTGAAAGAAAAATTATTTTAATTTGATCTCCCCCTATATCCGACACAGTCTGTCTTTTATCTAAGTTCCTTAAGGGACTTCAGTGTTGACCAGGTTGACTAGGGTTTGACTATGTTGATCAAGGTTAACTCAGTTTACTAAGTTTGACCGATTAATAACTAAATCAAACAAGCCTTAGATTCTATCTAAAATGTGTCTATTGTGATATTTAACATGAAATTCAGTATTTTGAAAAAAAATAGGGTATAGTAAACTAAATTAATTTGCAAAATAGAGATAATTTTGAATAACTTTTGCACACCTTTTTATTTAAAAGGATAGTGAATTATTCTTTTAGGTCCTAGATGTCTCACCCAGTTCTACGTGATCAAGCATGTTAACCTTATGGGTTTTATGAGACAAATTTTAGTAGAAATAAGAAGTTATTTTGAAAAATCATGATTAATTTTGAAAAGAAATTGGTTTTGAATTTATTTTGAAAAGAGTGTTTGAATCTACGATCAATTGAAATTTGTGTTAGATTTGAATTTGACAAGAAGTAACTTGAATTTGAATTTCAAAAATTGGCTTCCAGGTCTTGGCGAGGCACTAGGCCTTCTATGGCCGTAGCCTTATTGGATCATCAACCCTTTCCTTGACAAAGCCTTTTAGTGAAATTTCATTTTCAAAATTACTTTTTGAAAAATTCTGGTCTAACTAGTTTGGGTCTTGGATCGGTAGCTTTGGCTAGTTCCACCATAAAGGTTTCCCTAACGTACTATCATCTCACCTCCACCCAATACTATGTTGTTCAAATTTCAGTTAAACCATTTTAGTCCTTAATCTAACCAATCCTAAATCAAAAAAAAATTAAGATTGCAAAAGAAAAATAAACAAGCAAACAAAGAAACAGTTATCTAAGTCACATCATAATCGAAATAAAACTCTGGGTTTTTAAAATCAGCATGGTTGTAAATTAAGTTTTCTAACGTATTGACCTTAACTAATTTATACGAATTAATCATGTTATTCAAGGTAAATATTGGATTTTTAAATACTGTAAATTTACCTTTTGATTCCCGGTTGGGAATCTCCCCCTTGATTCTAGCCATCTCTCTTTTGCTTGATTGTTTCTTCGGCATTTTGTAGCGGTCGCAAGCCAACCAGACCAGTTTCCAAGGATCCCTTCCTTCGTCGTCAGATTCTGAGTCTGAGTCGGACTCAGGTACTGGTTAAGGCCTCTTTTGCATTTCTCTTGGAGTTTTCCCTGTAATAAAAATTATACCTTCCTCGACCACTGCAGTATCAGCTTGATTATTTAACCTTAATTCAAAAACTGATTCAAAATTAGTTACCGATTTTGTCTCAGAAAACTCGTCGTCTGACTTTGGTTCGATTTCGACGTCGGGTGTCGAGTCTGTCTTAGCTACTTGTGCTTGAGCCGAAAATGCAAAATCTTCTAAGATCTCAATATCAGAGCTCTCTTCGTGTAGATTGATTAGCTTTTCCCACATCTCTTTGGCACAGTTGAAAGATCCGACCCGCTTCAATTCTTCATTGGTTAGGCCACATTGTAGGATTGCAGTAGCCCTTACATCTGTCTCGATCTTCCTCAGAGTTGGTTCATCCAGTTTATCCCACGCAATTGATAGTCCATCTTCTGTAGGGAGGGAGAACCCTGTTTAAATGATCATCCATATGCCCATATGGGCCTTCAGATGGAACTTCATTTGGCTTCTCCAAAAGTTAAAGTTTTCGCCGGAGAAAAGCGGTGGACGGGCACTGTTCCATTCTTGATTGGTCATTTAAAATGATCCTTGTACACAAAAGAAATAATAGAAATATACCAAGACTCGGTCTTGGATTAGTAGTGCGGGAGAAGGGGAAAAATAGCCCAAAGTAAAGATTGCAAGAATTTCGAGGCAGAATAATAATAAAAAAAGTTATGATAAATTTTTGAAAATGTTGATTTTATCACTTCTGATTAATGATGAAAAAGTAAGACTTTAATGTTTGGGAGAAAATTTGCTCAAATTAAGGTAGCACGATTTTCGAGAAAAAATAATATTAAAATAATAAAAAAAAGTTTATGACAAATTTTCAAAAATTAATTATTTTATCAATTCTGACTTATGGTGAAAAAATAAAAATTGAAAATTGAAAAAGGCGAGTGGTGTTGCACCAACCTCGATTATTTTAAATTCACCCACAGATATTATTTATAAAAAAAGATCGAGTGGTGTTGCACCAACCTCGATTAACGAAAAAGAAATGAAATAAAAAAATAAAAAAAAATCATAAATCTGAAAAACTCCCAAATTGGTGGTTGCACTAAATTTGAGCTTCCCCGCTCTGATACCACTTGTTGGAGCGAGAGAAACGATAGAGGGGGGTGAATATCGTAAAACGTTCTGATTCGTAAAAGAGAATTAGCAGCGGAATTAATTAAAGCAACACACACACGAACACCAAGTTTTTTACTTGGTTCGAAGTCGCGGTCGGCTCCTACTCCAAGACCCACGGTCGTTGACTGTTTACTGCGGGCAATTCTATATGTGCGCAAAAACAGTTTACAAAATATATTACAAGAATAGTACAGTAAACTTAAAGGCAGCTCTTCGTTATCGACGTCCGGTGTAGATTGTATTTTCGGAGCAAGGGGACGTCGTCGGCGCTTGTATCTCGAGTCGGGAGGTTTCCGGAGCAGAGCGCGGGAGTAGAAGAGCGTGAATGTGTTGGAAGAAATTATTGTTAGAAGTCTTGGGGTTGAGGGCCTTTTTATAGCCCCTGGGGGCGCCCGGGACGTCAGGGGTGCCCCCCCCCCCACGTGTCATCTGATCCGAGCTCCTCTCGGTCAGCTCTGATCCCTTCAAACTCAGGATCAGACTTTGACGGGGGTGCCCGGGTCGCTGGGGGCGCCTGGGTTGACTCTTATCCGTTGGCTTCTCGCGGCTTGCCTCTTATCCGCTTCGTTAGCTTGAGCTCGGGGCGCCCGGGAGCACGGGGGCGCCCGGGAGCACGGGGGCGCCCCGCCCATGAGCTGTCGAAGTGTGATTTGCTCCACTTCTTTTGTATTCCCGGGCGCCCTACTCAGCTTCTGCCTCACTCCTTTGAGGCTCTCTGAGTTGCAACACTCGTTCCTTCGTTCCTGCATCTAGGGTTAGTCCAAAATAACATAGAGCAAGAATATGTTAGTTTTATACAGCCTTAGCTGTCTTGGTTCTGACTTTGGGTCTCCAAAATGGAGTCTTAGGTCGAACCGACGCCTACTGCTCCCTCTACGGGGAACGCGTCCTCACCTACTCCTCTCGGGAGAATTTACCTGATGCCAACTGGCTCCTCCGGTTGGACTTTTGCCTAGCAATCTTTCGCCAGGTGCCTAGCAGTCCTTCGCCAGGTCTTCAGTACCAAGCTGTCCTTAGCCTGGTGCCTAGCAGTCCTTCGCTAGGGCTTTGTATTCTGGCATTCCTTCACCAGGTGCCTAGCAGTCCTTCGCTAGGGCTTTGTATCCTGGCAGTCCTTCGTCAGGTGCCTAGCAGTCCTTCGCTAGGACTTTCTTTCCTGGCAGTCCTTCGCCAGGTGCCTAGCAGCCCTTTGCTAGGACTTTTCCTACGCACTTGAGTAACATCGTTAGATCACAAATAGAACTTAACTTTGAACCCTTTGCCAATATCAAAACACGGTTCGATTGGTGCTTTCTGCACCAACACTGTCTCCTTCTCGGTGGAGAAACCTCTCCACAAGTTGTCTCAGATGGATATAAGATAAGCTCACGAGACACTCAAAGGAAACTCTCACAAGAATGTAGCAAGAACACTTAAGCACAAAGCAACAGAGAGCGCACACACAGCCCAGCCAAAACTTCCAAGTTTTCTGTATGTTCTTTTCTCATGCCAGCATGTGATCTCCCAGATCCACCTGGACTTCACCTAGTCCCACTAGGTGTGCCTAGTCCCACTAGGACTTAATCTGAATTCGCTCAACCAAACTTAAATCGTTGTCAACACCAAAATAACAATCGAGTCAGACTGCATCAACACATTACAGTGCAATTAAATTGCATCCTATGCAAGATCCGTTGCAAGGTACAACCAACATGGTCTATGAGTCTGATAGGTCGCTTTATCGACCAACCGTATAATCTGCTCTAGATAGGTGGGCCTCGTCGAATAACCAACCTTCAAAGTGGGAATGTTCGATCGGCCGACTGGTTCAGCTGTTGACCGAACAGTCACGGCAACCGGAGCTCATGTCAGCTCCTTCATAGGGCTTATATGAAAGACTATTATCAAGCCCCGAGCAAGGGCATGCTTAGCCATCCCACCGGTTATTGAATTGTCTGTCAAAAGTTGTCCGACCGGCTAATCGGCTATCCAAACAACCACTCTATCATTGACCGTCTAAATCCTTGACTCCACATCATCCGTCCTCTGACTGATGACCATCGTACCCGAGGCCTACCATCCAACCAGATCATCGACCAAAGGGAGTTGTGCGAGAGCATTTTGTGTGGTGAATTCCATCGTTTCGTGAGTTCTAGAACTGCTCTCCATCCGGGGAATCTACCCACTAGATAGTGACCTACTATGGCTTCAAGTGACTCCTTGTCCTCGCCAATGAGAATAGCTTCACCGTCTTGTTTCTTGATCAGGTGTAGGGTCGTATCCTCCACGCATGCTCTATTCTTCGCGAATAGCCCTCACGGGCTGGATCAGATGGTAAGGTGCCTGGCGCTTGAATCAGAGGTCATGGGTTCGAGGGTTGACGGTATGCACGGGGATAAAACCTCGGCTGCTGTTTACAAAAAATCCCTCGAACCCCGGGCGCCTTGCTATCCCAGCATTCACCGTGATTTACTCCCTCTGGACACTCGTGGGGCAGAGACCAGGGGGCCGTCAGGGTGGCGGTTCCACCTTTTGAATCTATTCTTCGCGAATAGGTCTACCCATCTCCGGTTATGTGTTCCTTGTGCTGGTCTTCTCTGCTCCTGAATTCCCAACATTTGTTCTTGCTCCACCCATGATTTCTCTAGTATTGTGACCTTGTTCATTCGACCTGCCATTGAGTGGGTTTGATTCGAGGGATGGTTTTTTGTTTTATTTTCAGGCTGCCGACGTGTAGGCATTGGTTGTGGCTCATCCTTTGAACAATGCTACTTACCTTTGTTTGGCAATTGGCATAGGTTGCACCCCAATTTGCTTTAGTTCCATAGAAGATTGTCCAAAGGTGATTGTTCCTTCCTGTCATTGCTGCTGTGAGATGGCGCTGCGATAGCTAAAATCAAGTTGGCAGGTTCTCCATCCACGACACGCAGCAGTGGTCGGTGATGCATCACGTAGAGAAGACGATGACTAGTTAACGCAGGGAAGATGAGGAACAGTCGTGTCGTTGATTTGTTGACTCATTAGCTTTCAGAACAGAGCGTGTAAGTTAACTGGTATCCAGATCTCAACCCGTTACCCTTGTCTTCTAACCCATTAGCCTGATTCGCCAACTTGAATTCAAATCGTCCACCAACCAAGCTTCGAGATTGTTCCTCCAGTCAGCTTTAGCATGGATTCTGATTGGAGCTCGTTTGCGGCCAAATCCCTTCAGCCTTTGTCTCGTTCGTCAACTGTCATTAAACTACATAGATCACCATAATCGCTGGCTTCCTTCTCCACCACCGCCTACTTCCTGTTGTATGGATTGTTCCCTCCAGGCTCACCTTCTTGTTGAGCGAAGCAACCTCTTGTTGTTTGAAGATGTAGTAGAGCTTCCTCACCGGCTTTTTTCCTCGCTGTGCTACCTAGATTTTTGCTGGCGACATGGGACTGTATCCGCCCATCTAGCAGTAGTTGTGAGTGTTGTTGTCCCGAGCATCTATGTATGAATTTTCCTACTCAGGTTCATGTCCAACAATCAGACAATACCCTGCCTCAAATGCAGGTGTGCTTGTATCTCCTCCTCCTTTAGTACCTCCAGCGATTTTCCACCGCAGCGTCCATCCCCTCTTGTGGTCGGCCTCTAGAAAACTCCCCTCAGACCTAAACGTCATCTAGCACTGGCACCTCCCAATTGCTTTAGTGCCATGCCCGATTGTCCAAAGGCAATTGTTCATTGCTGTCATTGTTGTTGTGAGGTGGCGCACTGGCGCTGTATAGCTAAAATCTAGTGGCCGGCAGCGATGCATCACGTAGAGAAGACAATGACTTGTTAATGTGGGGAAGACGATGGACATTAGTGGTGTTGACTTGTTGACTCATGGGCATTCAGGACAGAGCGTGTAAGTTAATTTATATCCGGATCTCAACCCATTACCCTTGTCTTATACCGCGTTAGCCCGATCGGCCAACTTGAATTCAAATCATCCACCAACCAAGCTTGGGGTTGTTCCTCCACATCAGCTTTAGTGTGGATTCTGATTGGAGCTCGTCTGCGGCCAGGTCCCCTCAGCCTCTGTCCCTTTCATCAACAGTCAGTATATCATGTAGTTCATCTTAAGGATACGTTTGATTCAAATTATCAGATATAATCTTAGTTATGTGATTATCAAGTAATAACATAACCAAGATAATAGAGAATGAAACATAACCTGAAGTTGTTTGGTTCATTTTAGATAATCAAATAAAATCTTATTTGTTTGGAGGAAATAGTATATGACATAATATAATATTTTACCGTATTACCCTTTAGTTAAATTTAAGTATAATAATATTATATGCATATAAATTTAAAATAAAATGTAAGATGATATTATATACATATTCGTACCCTCGGTCGTCGGTCGTCGGTGGTGGTCGTCGACTGTCGTTTTTGGTTGTCGGACACAAATAATGGTCGACGGTCGGCTGTAGTCGTCGGTCGTCGTTGCCTGTCGTTGGTAGTCGGTCATCGGCGTCGCCCGCCAACGGCGGTCACCCGCCGTCGTTGCCGGTGGTCGCCCGTGAATAATGCCTCTTTTGCTAAGGTGAATATTGGAGGATAATTTTAGAAAGATAAGTTTCATAACCCCGGAATAAAAAAAAACCTTACTTTCTTAAGGTTTTCCTATTTCGGGTTGCATGCCCCTTTTGCTGATGTGTCGAGCATCGATCATTACTTGGGAATCATTGATTATCTAAACCAAACAAGATTTTTGCTGATAACCTTGGATGAATAACCAAGGTTATCAAGGATAACCCCCAACCAAATGCACTCTAGATGTTATCTTCTTCTCCACTGTCGCCAGCTTCCTATTGTATGGATTGTTCCCTCCAGGCTTACCTTCTGGTTGAGCAAAGCAACCTCTTGTTGTTCGATGATGTTGTAGAGCTTCCTCATCGGCTTTCTTCCTCGTGCTACCTAGATTTCTGTCGGCAATGGGGGATTGTATCCACCCATCTAACAATATTTGTGAGCATTGCTGTCTTTTGACATGGCTTCCTGAGCATCTATATATGAATTTTCCTGCTCAACTTCATGTCCGACAATCAAACAATACCCTGCCTCAAGAGCAAGTGTGTTTGTATCTGCTCCTCCTTTTGAACCTCCAATGATCTTCCACAGCAGTGTCCATGCCCCTCCTGTGGATGGCCGCTGGGGAACTCCCCTCAGGCCTGAACTGACGATCCAGCACTAGCACCTCCCGGTTGTTTCAGTGCCATGGACGATTGTCTAAAGGCGATTGTTCATTGTCGTCGTTGTTGATGTGAGGTGGCGTTGTATAGCTAAAATCCATGTGGAAGGCACTCCGTCAACGATGAGGCTCTAGTGACCGTCGGCGATGCATCACGTAGAGAAGACAATGACAAGTTAACACGAGGAAGGCGATGATAGAGCATATAAGTTAATTGGTATCCGGATCTCAACCCGTTACCCTTGTCTTCTAACCTAGCCCGATCCGCCAACTTGAATTCAAATCATCCACCAACCAAGCTTGACGATTGTTATTCCACATTAGTTTTAGTGTGGATTTGATTGGAGCTCATTTGTGGCCAGGTCCCCTCAGCTTTGTCATGTTCGTCAATTGTCATTAAACCATGTAGTTATCATAAATGCTTGCTTCTTTCTCCACCGTCGGCTACTTCCTGTTGTATGCATTGTTCCCTCCAGGGGTCACCTTCTGGTTAAGTGAAAAAACCTCTTATTGTTTGAAGACGTCGCAAAGCTTCCTCACCGGCTTTCTTCCTCGTTGCGCTACCTAGATTTCTATCGACAACAGGGGACTATATTCGCCCGTCTAGCAGTATTTGTTGTTGGGGATCTGTGCGCCGGCTAGAGGGGGTGAATAACCCGTTGTCTCCAATGCGTTCATTTCTTCCTACAAGTATTAGCATGCGCAAACAAAAATATCAACTATAAATTAAAACAATGCTAACACCAAACCTTTATGTGGTTCAAAGATGATACTCCTATTCCACGATAGTCCGTAAGTTAGACGATCCCGATCCGTCGATGGATGAGTCCCCAGAAGACCTCCGGCAAGCTCGCGTAGCTCCTTGTGGGTGGAGAAACCTCACCACAACTCGCACAAGACTCCTGAACATTAAGACTACAAATTGGCCTTTAACCAAAGCCAATTTCGTCAACGCTAGCCAGTCAAACCGAGCTCCCTTAAATAGAGCTCATGGTTGAACTAGTCGTTACCAGTTAACAGCAGTCGATTGGTTCCAACCGAATCCGAACGTTATAGCCCAACGTTATAATTCTAGCTGACACCAGTCGACTGCACAGAGGATCAGTCGACTGATCTTTCTGTGCCCAACACTAGTCGACTGCTACCCAAACCCTAAACTTAGGGTTTCCCTTCTCGAGTACAATTTGCTCAGCACTCGGACCCTCACGAATCAGCTGAAGCCTAGACCTGTTGTCTTCAAGCCTTCTTCAACTTTGGCTCTCGTCTCTCGGAAGCATACGAACCCGTGGTTCATCCTCATATCATCCTTCACGTATGTCTCGATGTGTGCTTCTCTTGGCTCATCGTTCCTGCTTTGTCCACGGTCCCTCAGATGCATACAAGCTCATGGCTTGTCTTCTTATGTCATCCTTCATCGGACCCGAAGCTGTCCAGCTAAGCCTATGTGTATCATGCAAATCTACACTCACATACACATATCAAATACAAGGGTGAACCTAACTTAAACCATTTACCTAAACATCAAAACGCATGGTCACTCCGGACCATAGATTGCTCCAATAATCTCCTCCTTTTTGATGTTTGGCAATACGTTTAAGTTAGGGAAAACAAATAACAAATACAAATGTTGATCAATATTTGGACTTACGTTGCGAAGAATTCACCTTAGTCTTATACCGCCAATGCATATGCAATCATGCAATGCAAACGTGCATAAATCTTGTCACAAGGCATCCTCACACCTAAACTCCCCAATGATTTAGGATTTTCTACCAAACGGGCTTTTTAAGAACCTCTCCAAGGCTTCTCCTACATTGGACTTACAAAGACTTTTTAAAAACCTCTCCAAGGTTCCTCCTTTGCCAATAAATGAGCAACAATGCTCCCCCTTCACCTAAGCTCCCCCTTGACCTAGGATTTCATGCAAAAACGTGTTTGGTTTCCCACTTAAACCTAACACTTCTCTCTTTTTCATCCATCAAAAGGGCTCCAACAATATCCCAATTATTGGACCCTTTAACTTCTAATGACTATAAATATTATGTATTAGCCCCCATAAGATTATACACGGGTTTAATATCATTAGGACACATTTCGACCTAGCTGAAAATAGTTTCAGCCTGTATCAGTTGACTGAGACAGATACCAGTCGATTCATCCCTATCAAAAAACTATACAGTAGTTAGTCTCTCGCTAGACAGCACTGTTACCAGTTGGTTGTCCCATGAACCAGTCGACTGATATCCTGATTTCAGCCTTTTCAGCATTCTGAATCCAATTTCAGAAATGCGTTGATAATTTCATAATTCTTCAAAAGTTCTCAAATTTTATGGAGAGATTTGTGGTACCCGTGTCTACTTAGGAAAAATACATTCAAAAATATATCTATCACCAATCCCAAGATTGACACTAAATCCAAAACTATCTAAATAGTTCAATTGAACCTTAACCTAAATCCTAGTTTTGGCCTCCTCTTGATGTATCTGCCCATACCAAACCACAATGCATCCCTTGCATTGGTTTATATGACATTATACATTAAAAATTAATTTCATGCAATATGATCCCAATGTCATATTTTCATACACGAAACTCAATTCCAATGTGCAAAATCCCTAGGCTTGAGACTCAATTCTGTCACCAAATCTTTTGACACACTTCATGGTCTATCTAGACTTCTGGGAGAAATCATCCCGAGATCCATTGACCATGGGTCCCAACTTGGCTCCTAGGCCTACAAACCTAACATTCTTAACTTTGGACACCTTGTCCTTAATCAAGATTTCCCTCCCTTTAACCTTGGATATCTTGTCCTTGGTCAATGCCTTTTTGCTCTTAAATGACATTCCCTTGTCATTTTTGAACTTCCCTTTGTTATAGTTATATGACACCCTTACATATGACTTCTCTATAGCATTTGAGAACTTAGATCGGTATCCTAGACCCGATCTATCATTGTTGGGTTTTTGTCCACCCAACACCATACCTAAACCCTTAGATCCAATAGTGAATTTATCTAGGATTTCTCTAATTTATCAAGCTTTGCTCTCAAAGCTTGATTTTCCCTTTCTAGGTTCTTAAACCTAGAATTGGCATGTCCACCTTGGACACTCCTAGACATACCCATTCTAGGCATATGTCTCCCCTTCTTGGAATTAATACCTTGGTCCTTAGGTCTAAAGGTTCTAGGTTTATCATGATGCATGAATTGTTTAGGGTTTTGATATGCAATATTAACCCTATTTTTATCATGATATCTAAAACCAAAATTATGCATGGGCAAATAATTTTCATTATTTCTAACATTCATGGAGAAGTTTAAATTTGAATTATATTTCAAATTAAAGTTAGGGATTACCTCCCTTACCCTTGTAGCTCCCCCTTAATATGAACTTTTCTTTTTTTTTCTTCCTCTCCCACTTCCTCAAATACTCCAATTTCTTGAATTCTTCTTTTCTTGAACATTTTTTGTGGTACTCTCCTAGATCACCACACGTGAAGCACCTTATATGTTTCTTCTCCTTTATTTCCCTACAACCCATGTTAGAATTTAAAGGAATTGACTTGGGTTTAGGATTTACCTTCTTCTTCTTACCCTTTTGACATTTGTCCTTAAAGTGTCCCTTTTCATTGCACCCAAAGAAAATTATGTGATCTTTGGATTTTGCTTTGGTGGAGGTGGAGGTGGAGGTGGAGGCTTCTTCTTGCTCCGGTGTTGAGGATGGTCTCTCCTCCTCCTCAATCCTTGAAGTGCAGACTTCTTCTTCACCATTTGATGAAGTGGATGGTTCTTTTTCATCTTGTTCCACTTCACTTGAGGAGGTGGATAATTCTTTTTCTTCTTTCTCCTCCTCTTCGGATGTTGAGCATCTTTCCTTATCCGATTTGTTCACTTCTTCTTATTCTTGGACAAATAATTCCATCTCCTTGGGCTCTTCTTCTTGTGTAGGCTTTTGATGAATAGCAATCACTTTGCTCCATAGTTCATGAGCACACTTGTACTCACCTACATGACTAATTATATTATTAGGTAAAACATTAAGTAAAATTGATATTACCTTATCATTTACCTTCGATTGTGTTTGTTGCTCCTTAGTCCAATAGCGTGGTCGCAGCTTTTTCCCGTGCTTATCTTTCGGGACTTCAAATGCTTCTTCAATGGCAACCATTAGATATCAATCCATGTTGAACCAAACTTTTGTCCGCATCCTTCAATAATCGAAACTCTCACGATCGTAGGGAGGTGGAACGTTGATATCTGTTAGTGATATGAGAGAAGTGTCCTAAGGCAATCGCCTTATGATGTAAACATTTATATTAATAAATGATAATTCACTATTTGAGTATACATGTTTTGTGTATTTGATTGGGATCTTGAACTCATCTACTGAATGTCCGCAATACAATTCACAGCATAAGAGAATTTGTGATGGGATCACAACTAGTGACTATCTCTAAATGTGCAATTGTGAAGTATTGAAAATATCCCTAGTCGATGAATTGATAAATACGGACACTATCAATTCTGTTGAGACTTGCATGAATTATTCTCTAATCAGCTGATTCTCACTGGCTGGTGACATTGGGATGTCCGGAGATAAACATGGATGCTAGTTAAGAGAACTAGTTCATTGGAGTGACTAGCTGTAAGACTTCATATGGGAATCTACATGTAGATATGTCAATGAAGTTCTTACTGCAGCTTAAGTGCGATGTTCCTTTGACTTGCGGTGTTCAAGTCATCTTGGTCATGGAGACTTATACTTTAACATCTTAAGCAAGCATCTCCAAGGAGGTGTGGACCCAGGATGATTGGGTATAAGCCGAAGTACCCGAAGATGTTTGAACAGCCTACAAAGGATTCACCACTCCTTGCGAGGAGATGTATACCCAGGCCTATCGTCGGATTGTTACTCAAAACCTCTGGCCAGAGTATATCATATTTAGAGTGCGAGTCTCTTAAATACATGAGAGTAATAGAAATCCAAAGGACGAGAAAGACACTACTTGGGCTAGGTGTGACGTAGTCAGCCTAGTGGGGACTGACACATATAGACCGTGTCCTGAACCAAGTGGGTATAAGGTGGTGAAGGGAATGAGGCACGACTCATTAGAGCTGCTGAAGGGTTTCAGAATTACTTCTGAGGTCAAACCGTTGATCTTTCGATTAATTGGGGGTCATGATATACTACTAGGTGTCACTCATGACCGTTCTATAATTGGTTGATTATAGACAGCCAACATAAATCGAAAGCCTATTTAGTCACACGCACTACGAGTAATCCGAGGGATTTAAAACGAGTTGAAAATTGGATTTTCCGATCAAGAGAAATAAGTCGAATCTGAGTTAATCAGAGGCGCAATGGAAGCTAAAATTGGCTAAGTCTTTTGAAGGCTTATTGGGGAATTAAATGAGTTTAATTCGCGATGGATGCGGCTTGATTGACCGACCAAGGAGGGTGCCAAACCCCCTTGGTTTGGCCGGCCACTTAAAAGGGAGAAAACCAATTAATTTGGTTTAATTAATAAAATAAATCTAGCGCGATTTGTTTTATAAATTATGGATAAATAAATTTGTATAAAGAAATTTATATAAATAAATTTATAGAAATTTATTTCTTTTTTGGAAATTAAAATAATCCGTAGAATGGTTTATTTTAATTTTATAAAATCAATTATGAATTGATTTTTCCATTAAAAGAAAAATTATAAATTTCTTATAAAATTTATTCCATAATTAAAGAAGAGAATTAATTGTTTTATTATAAAGTTAGTTATAATAAAACTAGGCCTAACGGAATAATTTATAAGAAAATTTATAAGATAAATTTCTTATGAAAATTAATTCCGTTAATTCCGTTAAAGAGGAGACTTAGCAAGGGAGAGGTTGCTATATAAAGGAACCAAAGGCTAGCCTTCAATTCCAATCAATTGAGTTGATTAAGAGTTAATCCTCTCCCTCTCTCTCTCTTATTCTCTTCTCCTTCTCCCTCCCATCTAGGGCCGGCGCCCAACCTAGATCTCCTAGGGCCGGCTCACCTTCATTGTTCTCCAAGGAGTTGGCGTGAGCAATCTACACCAAGGAGAAGCCAGCCAAGAAGAAGAAGAAGCGGATCACATCTCCTTCCTTCTCGGAATTCGATTCCGTTTCTCGGGTGGTTAGTTTCCTATCTTTTCTCTTGTTCTTCTAGTTGTGTCTTCGGAGAATCTAGTAGTTCTCGTCGGCACAAAACTCGTGGCTTTGCGAAGTCATCCCGAAGAGAACTCGGCGTGGACGCGAATAGAGGCGGAGCTTCCAAGGGACGCTACGGTTGATCTCGTCCCTTACTTCGAGTTACGAGAGGTACTTAGTAAATTAGTTTACCTTTTCCGCAAAGTTTTAATTTATGATTATGTCAACACATCATAAGGTTGCATGCTAGATACGTGGTTAAAATAATTTAGGAAATTATTTTATGCTAATTCTTCCGCTGCACGTAAAAATTTAAAATTTTACGAACCCGTATCCTTGTCGACATGCACCCGGTCCCAACAGTGGTATCAGAGCCGGTTAGTGTTTGACATAATCATATAATTGTTTTGCGGAACACTTTGTCATAATCTCAATTTTGGAAAAATTTTCAATTATGGAAACTTTCCAATTATAATAAATTTTAGATTTAGGAATTTCTAAGTTTGGAAATCCTCATGAAATTTCGCAAACTTTTGAAATATCCTAGTTTCTAAAAATTTTATAATAATTGTGAAAACTTCCCATCTTTGGAAACTTTCCAATTTTGAAAATTTTCTATTTTAGAAATTTTCCAACTTTGGAAATATGTAAGTTTTCTTTGTAACAAAAACTTACAATTATTCTGAAAACCAATTTATGAAATCTCGCAATTTTGGGCACTTTCTTTTAAGAAAGTCTAGACAAATTCATGGACAGTTAATTGACAATTAAATTTGAATTGGTCTTTAAATTGACAACAAAATTCTTTATTTTGGATTGAGCCTCGGGGAGCCGTCCAATTTAAAGCTAGTTGTTGTAATTTAATTTCCCAATTTTTAATTGAAATTATCATGTTTGATTTGGATTGAGCCTCGGGGAGCCGTCCAATTGGATTTACAACAAATTATTTTTCTTTAGGTATCTGAGCCTCGGGGATCCACCCTTAGAAAACGATTTGTTGTAATTAATTAAATCCATGAATAAAATATGATTTAAGAGGTGATGCTCTTGCATATTGTTGTCTCCAAAATTAATTAGGAAATGGTTTCCTATAGAGTTTTCTTAAATGAGATTTTCATGAAAATAATATGTCGTTGAATTAAGGGAATTGCCTCTTAATTTAATAAGATTTGATTTAGAGAAATCAAAGTCTTAAACATATTATTTCCGAAATTGATTATGACAATTTAGGAAATTGTTTCCCAAAACAATTCCTTTAATAAAGTATGAAATTAGAATGAGGAAATCCGGTTCCTAATTCAATTCATGAGACTTGATAACTTAAGTCACATACATACTTTATTAAGGAAATCGTTAGTCATGACGTAATGTCATGAATGTGCTTAGAATAGAAAAAGATGAGACCCAAAACCCCTTACAAAATATTAAGGCTAACACCTTCCATTAATATGGTTAGAACCGGAGTTTTGTTTCTCGTTTGGGTTGATGGACACATCCATGCCCGACTTGAACCTCAACATGTTCAAACCATGGAATTAGTTTATGAATAATATAGTTGGAGTCAGAGGTCAATCCTTAGTTTTGGTTGTTGGACACATCCAAGCCTGACTAAACGGTTGAATGAGCTCCAACCATATTAAAACTATTTCTTGATTAATGGGTCAGCCTTAAGCTTGGAGCATCGATTTGTTGTGCCACAGCCAAGGTCGATGTAAAGAGAGGTGCAGTTGGGTGCTATGTATAATGTTACATACTTGTTAATGAGTTAACAACCCAATGATTTATGCAAACATTCAATTAGTTGATAGCATAAAGTGATAGTTACATATATGTGATATGTAATCGGTATAATTACCTACCTTCATAGCTAAGAATAACTTGATGGCCACAGCCATGGTGGTTCTTATCTATGGTTGGATATCAACCTATTTGGAGATGTTCCTACGATCTTCCGAATTGATAAAAAGGGTTATTCAATTTGAAAAATAAATAGGATTTTTTAATTAATGTATATTGATACATTCTTTAATCAATCTTCTCACATAAACTCAATTTGTATTCTAGGATAATCACTCGATAATGTCTTCTCTAAACTTGCGTTCCATTTTGGACACTAATAAACTGACTAGGCCGAACTTCATGGACTGGCTTCGAAACCTAAGGATAGTCCTTAAGGCAGAGAAGCTTGCTTATGTCCTTGAAGATCAACTTCCCAACCATCCTCCAGAAAATGCAACTCCAGACCAATTGTTGGCCTATCAGAAACATGTGACCGATTCTGAACTTGCGAGTTGCATTATGCTAGCCTCTATGGTACCTGAGCTGCAAAAGTAGCATGAGCATATGGATGCTTATACCATCATCTTCCATCTTCATGAGTTGTTTGAAGAGCAGGCGAGATCCGAAAGGTTCGAAGTCTCCAGACTCCTCTTCACCACTAAGATGCAGGAAGGCACTTCTGCCTCGCAGTTTGTGTTAAAGATGTTAGGGTACATTGAGCGACTGAGCGCACTCGATTTTGCAATGGATCATGAACTAAGTATTGACTTAATTCTGAATTGTTTGCCCAAAAGTTATTCACAATTTGTGATGAACTATCGGATGAACAAACTAGAGACCACCATTCCTAAATTGCTCAACCTGCTGAAGACTGTAGAGCCTTCTGTAAAGCTGGATCAAAAGGCGATACTGTTAGTTGGTTCCTCAAAGAAAGGTTCTAAGAGGAAGGCCAAAGAACAGAATAAAGGGAAGAAGAAAAAGGCCAAAAAGACTGAAAAGAAACCAAAAGGAACTTGCCATCATTGTGGCAAGGAGGGTCACTGGCGAAGAAACTGCAAGGTTTATCTTGAGTCCTTGAAGAATAAGGCATCCGATGCCCCATCCTCTTCAAGTATCTTCGTTATTGAATGTCACTCTATTTCCTCAAACACCTGGGTACTTGATACTGGGTGCAGCTCACATATATGTAATGACATACAGGGGCTAAGGAATAGAAGAAGACTCGTCAAGGGAGAAGCGAATTTGCGAGTTGGAAATGGAGCAAAGATTGCTGCTGTTGCCATCGGAACATATTTGCTAAAGCTCCCTACTGGACTTGTCTTAGAGTTGGATAATTGTTATTTTGTTCCTTCGTTAATAAAGAACATTGTATCTATTTCATGTTTGAATGAAAAGGGTTATCATTTAACTTTTAGTAACAATTGTTGTTACATAACTTTAAATGGCGTTCTTTATGGGAATGGAACTTTGTGCAATGGCATCTACACGTTAGATTTATCCAGTGACGTTTTCAATATCGAAGTTAGCAACAAACGTGCTCGAATAGATAATCGAATAGACTTCTACACGTGGCACTGTCATCTTGGCCATATAAGTAAGAAACGCATGACCGAATTACACCGATGTGGAATTTTGGAATCATTTGAACCCGGTTCATTTGATACATGCGAATCATGCTTAAAAGGCAAGATGACCAAATTACCCTTTTTCGGAAAAGGTAATCCAGTGGGAGAATTGCTTGGTCTAATACATACCGATGTATGTGGACCAATGTCAACTCTTGCACAAGGAGGCTATAGCTACTTCATCACCTTTATCGATGATCACTCACGATTTGGGTATGTGTTCTTGATGAAACACAAATCTGAAGCCTTTGAGAAATTCAAAAAGTTCAGAAATGAAGTAGAGAAACAGCTTGGCAAAAGTATTAAGATACTTCGATCCGATCGGGGTGGTGAATACTTAAGTCAAGAGTTTCAAGATTATCTTAGGGACAACGGGATATTGTCCCAATGGACTCCGCCGTATACACCACAGCATAATGGTGTATCTGAGAGGCGCAACCGAACCTTGATGGACATGGTTAGGTCGATGATGAATCATGCAACTCTTCCAAAATCCTTTTGGGGCTATGCACTTAAGACAGCTGTTTACTTGCTAAACAGAGTCCCGACCAAGGTAGTCTCTACTACTCCATATGAGACATGGAATAGTAAGAAACCCCACTTAACTCACCTTAAGATATGGGGTTGTCCTGCTTATGTGAAGCGGATTGTATCAGACAAATTGGATGCTAAGTCTGATAAATGTCTATTTATTGGATACCCTAAGGAAACGAAGGGTTACCAATTCTATCATCCCTTGGAACAAAAGGTGTTTGTTTCAAGGCATGCTGTATTTCTGGAAAAAGAATTTCTTTTACAAGAAAACAGTGGGAGTGGCATTGAACTTGATGAAGTTCAAGAAACTCCAATAGACATTACAGAGACACCAAGTCTAGGCCCACAACCGATAATTCATAGTGATGAGCTATCAGTTGAACCTAAAACAACACCACCTCTTCGTAGGTCTGATAGGGCACGCAATATTCCAGAGAGATATGGATTTCTCGTAAGTGAATCGAACGACGTGTTACTCATAAGCGATGATGAACCTATCAGTTATGAAGATGTCCTGAAAAGTTCAGAAAGGGACAAATGGCATGAGGCCATGAAGTCGGAAATGGATTCCATGTACGAAAATCAAGTATGGGACTTGGTTAACCCACCCAAAGGGATTAAGCCCATAGGGTGCAAGTGGGTTTTCAAGAAGAAAACCGACATGGAAGGTAATTATGCTTAAATCCATTCGGATGCTCCTGGCCATAGCAGCTCATTATGATTATGAGATATGGCAAATGGATGTGAAAACAGCTTTCCTTAATGGAAACTTGCTTGAGGATGTATACATGATACAACCTAAAGGTTTCACATCGGTTGACAAAACCAAAATATGCAAGCTTCGGCGATCCATATATGGACTGAAGCAAGCATCCAAGAGCTGGAACATCCGTTTTGATGAGACAATCAAAGAGTTTGATTTCTCACAAAATCCTGACGAACCTTGTGTGTACAAGAAGGTTAGTGGGAGTGCAGTCGTATTCCTAGTATTATATGTCGATAACATATTAATTATAGGAAACGATATATCAGTTTTACAGACAGTTGAAATTTGGTTGTCCAAAACTTTCTCCATGAAAGACTTGGGAGAAGCAACCTATATCCTTGGGATTAGAATCTATAGAGATAGATCAAAACGGTTGCTTGGTCTTTCGCAGTCTACATATATAGACCGAGTGCTAAAAGGTTTAGCATGTCGGAATCCAAGAAAGGTTACCTTCCCATCAGGCATGGGATCAACCTTTCAAAGTCTATGTGTCCGCACACAGAAGACGAGAGGATTTGCATGAATAAGATTCCCTATGCATCCGCAATAGGATCTAACATGTATGCTATGTTATGTACTAGACCCGATGTATCGTATGCTTTGAGCGTCACAAGCAGATACCAGTTGGATCCAGGAATGGATCA
This sequence comes from Boesenbergia rotunda, assembly GCA_024364735.1. Lineage (NCBI taxonomy): Eukaryota > Viridiplantae > Streptophyta > Magnoliopsida > Zingiberales > Zingiberaceae > Boesenbergia > Boesenbergia rotunda. Next base: position 176,735 of record JAGFNQ010005853.1, on the reverse strand, counting down.
TTGGGCGGCTGTCAAGACAATCCTTAAGTACTTAAGAAGAACTAAGGATGTGTTCCTGATATATGGAGAAGGAGATATGGTAATACGTGGGTATACGGATGCCAGTTTCCAGACAGATAAGGATGACTCCAAATCGCAGTCTGGATACGTGTTTACTTTGAATGGAGGCGCAGTAAGTTGGAAAAGTTCCAAACAAGACACCGTAGCGGATTCTACCACGGAAGCAGAATATATCGCAGCTTCGGAAGCAGCAAAGGAAGCAGTTTGGATCAAGAAGTTTGTCACAGAACTTGGTGTGGTTCCAACCATTGATGAAGCAGTGCCGGTTTACTGCGACAACAATGGAGCTATTGCACAAGCGAAGGAACCAAGGTCTCATCAGCGATCCAAACACGTGCTTCACCGCTATCATCTGATCAGAGAGATTATAAGTAGGAATGACATACAAATTGAGAGGGTTCCCACTGAAAGGAATATAGCGGATCCTTTAACTAAGGTCTTGCCTCAAAGCAAGTTTGAGGGACATGTTAGAGCCTATGATATTGGATACCGTAGCGATTGGCATTAGGCCAAGTGGGAGTTTGTTAGCGATATGAGAGAAGTGTCCTAAGGCAATCGCCTTATGATGTAAACATTTATATTAATAAATGATAATTCACTATTTGAGTATACATGTTTTGTGTATTTGATTGGGATCTTGAACTCATCTACTGAATGTCCGCAATACAATTCACAGCATAAGAGAATTTGTGATGGGATCACAACTAGTGACTATCTCTAAATGTGCAATTGTGAAGTATTGAAAATATCCCTAGTCGATGAATTGATAAATACGGACACTATCAATTCTGTTGAGACTAGCATGGGTTATTCTCTAATCAGCTGATTCTCACTGGCTGGTGACATTGGGATGTCCGGAGATAAACATGGATGCTAGTTAAGGGAACTAGTTCATTGGAGTGACTAGCTGTAAGACTTCATATGGGAATCTACATGTAGATATGTCAATGAAGTTCTTACTGCAGCATAAGTGCGATGTTCCTTTGACTTGTGGTGTTCAAGTCATCTTGGTCATGGAGACTTATACTTTAACATCTTAAGCAAGCATCTCTAAGGAGGTGTGGACCCAGGATGATTGGGTATAAGCCGAAGTGCCGAAGATGTTTGAACAGCCTACAAAGGATTCACCACTCCTTGCGAGGAGATGTATACCCAGGCCTATCGTCGGATTGTTATTCAAAACCTCTGGCCAGAGTATATCATGTTTAGAGTGCGAGTCTCTTAAATACATGAGAGTAATTAGAAATCCAAAGGACGAGAAAGACACTACTTGGGCTAGGTGTGACGTAGTCAGCCTAGTGGGGACTGACACATATAGACCGTGTCCTGAACCAAGTGGGTATAAGGTGGTGAAGGGAATGAGGCACGACTCATTAGAGCTGCTGAAGGGTTTCAGAATTACTTCTGAGGTCAAACCGTTGATCTTTCGATTAATTGGGGGTCATGATGTACTACTAGGTGCCACTCATGATCGTTCTATAATTGGTTGATTATAGACAGCCAACATAAATCGAAAGCCTATTTAGTCACACGCACTACGAGTAATCCGAGGGATTTAAAACGAGTTGAAAATTGGATTTTCCGATCAAGAGAAATAAGTCGAATCTGAGTTAATCAGAGGCGCAATGGAAGCTAAAATTGGCTAAGTCTTTTGAAGGCTTATTGGGCGAATTAAATGAGTTTAATTCGCGATGGATGCGGCTTGATTGGCCGGCCAAGGAGGGTGCCAAACCCCCTTGGTTTGGCCGGCCACTTAAAAGGGAGAAAACCAATTAATTTGGTTTAATTAATAAAATAAATCTAGCGCGATTTGTTTTATAAATTATGGATAAATAAATTTGTATAAAGAAATTTATAGAAATTTATTTCTTTTTTGGAAATTAAAATAATCCGTAGAATGGTTTATTTTAATTTTATAAAATCAATTATGAATTGATTTTTCCGTTAAAAGAAAAATTATAAATTTCTTATAAAATTTATTCCATAATTAAAGAAGAGAATTAATTGTTTTATTATAAAGTTAGTTATAATAAAACTAGACCTAACGGAATAATTTATAAGAAAATTTATAAGATAAATTTCTTATGAAAATTAATTCCATTAATTCCGTTAAAGAGGAGACTTAGCAAGGGAGAGGTTGCTATATAAAGGAACCAAAGGCTAGCCTTCAATTCCAATCAATTGAGTTGATTAAGAGTTAATCCTCTCCCTCTCTCTCTCTTATTCTCTTCTCCTTCTCCCTCCCATCTAGGGCCGGCGCCCAACCTAGATCTCCTAGGGCCGGCGCACCTTCATTGTTCTCCAAGGAGTTGGCGTGAGCAATCTACACCAAGGAGAAGCCAACTAAGAAGAAGAAGAAGCGGATCACATCTCCTTCCTTCTCAGAATTCGATTCCGTTTCTCGGGTGGTTAGTTTCCTATCTTTTCTCTTGTTCTTCTAGTTGTGTCTTCGGAGAATCTAGTAGTTCTCGTCGGCACAAAACTCATGGCTTTGCGAAGTCATCCCGAAGAGAACTCGGCGTGGACGCGAATAGAGGCGGAGCTTCCAAGGGACGCTACGGTTGGATCTCGTCCCTTACTTCGAGTTACGAGAGGTACTTAGTAAATTAGTTTACCTTTTCCGCAAAGTTTTAATTTATGATTATGTCAACACATCATAAGGTTGCATGCTAGATACGTGGTTAAAATAATTTAGGAAATTATTTTATGCTAATTCTTCCGCTGCACGTAAAAATTTAAAATTTTGCAAACCCGTATCCTTGTCGACATGCACCCGGTCCCAACAATATCGTCTTCTAATATTTCTTCGACCATCATTTCCTCTAGCTCTTTGCTCTCCTGGCGGTTAGTCCGTAGACAAGTGACCCCGGCTCTAAAACCACTTGTTGGGGATCGGTGTGCCGGCTAGAGGGGGTAAATGCTCGTTGCCCCCAATGCGTTGATTTCTTCCTGCAAGTGTCAGCGTGCGCAAGCAGAAATATCAATTACAAATTAAAACAATGCTAACACCAAATTTTTACGTGGTTCGGAGTTGATACTCCTACTCCACGACAGTCCATAAGGTGGACGATCCCGATCTGTCGGTGGATGAGTCCCCAGAAGACCTCCGACTAGCTTGCGTAGCTCCTTGTGGGTGGAGAAACCTCACCACAACTCGCACAATACTCCTGAGTATAAAGACTACTAATTGGCCTTTAACCAAAGTCAATTTCATCACCCTAGTCAACCAAATCGAGCTCCCTTAAATAGATCTCGTGGCTGAACTAACCGTTACCAGTTGACTGGTGGCAACACCAGTCGACTAGTTCCAACTGAATTCAAACGTTACAGCCTAACGTTCGAATTCTAGCCGACACCAGTTGACTGCACAGAGGATCGGTCGACTGATCTTTCTGTGCCCAACCCTAGTCGACTGTTACAAGTCGCAGTCGACTACCCAAACCCTAAACCTAGGGTTTCCCTTCCCGAGTATAATTCGCTCAACACTCGGACTCTCACGACTCGGCTGATTCTTTACCTAGCAGTCTCGACCTATTGCCTTCAAGCCTTCTTCGACATTAGCTCTCGTCCCTCAGATGCATACGATCCCGCGGCTCATCCTCATTGTTGGGTATGGCTTGGCCGGTTTCCTAAGTGAATACTTGGTCGTTCCGAGAGACCTCTCCATGTCTACGGATTAAAAAAATTAATCCGAATGGAGACCCGTCTCCCAACGACCATCTTGTGCCATATCGAACGATTCAAATTACAACTCGGCCAATTACCAAAATCAACTTTGTAATTTGCTTGACTGTTCGACCCCGAAAAGGCGACGAGTGGATCGCCGGCTTTTGCGTTTATGGTCGGGGTCCAGTTAGTAAATTAATGGCTATGATACGAAATCAAATTAATAAACTAACACATATAAAATGACGAGGTAAATGATACAAACACATGTATGACATAAGAATAATCAAGGGAGCTTGGGAAGAGATATACCTTCCCGATCACATCGCGGTCTTCTACCTTATGTCCCTCCCTTCTCGGACGTCGAGTGGGCGACGGTCTACCGGGAACCGAGATCACCAAGGCCTATCTTTCTTCTTCTCTTTTCCCTAGTCGAACCCTAACTCCACAAAGGAGTAGACGTCGGCCTCTCCTCCTTCTTTGGCTGCGCCACTGGCTTCCCAAGCCACCTGAAGTCGCCGGCCACCCGAACAGCAACCAAGGAGGAAGTAGAGAAGAAGATGGAGAGGATAGAACCTCTCCTTCCAACTCAAAACCCAATCAAAACCTTCTCCCACTCAGCCTTGCGCCGCCACCCATGCGCCGCCGCTGAGCCTACTTGCTTGCTCCTTTCCGGCCGCCGGTCCCTCCTCTTTCTCACCAACAGTCACCACAACGGAGAGGAGACTCTCTTCTCCTTATCTTGTGATACTTGCTTACGGTGGACTTGAGGGAGGAGGAAGAAAACAAGGGAAAGGAAGAGACCCTTGTTGCCGTGACCTAGGAGAGAGAAGGAGAGGAGAGGAGAGAAAATATTTGAGTTGGATGATTAACCCCGGTTTCATGATCTCCTTGGGTATATATAGGGCTAAGGTAGGGACCAAGAGGAGGAGTTGAATCTTGGCCCACCAATGGATCTAAACCCGATCCATTAATTAAGATTCATTCCTCTAAAGGATCTTAATTGAACTTCCTTACCAACCCCCATATTTTTCATATGGGCTCCACATATTACGAGTCATCCATCCCCCCGTGTTTAAGATCTCGAATGCCCGTTAATTAATTTAAATTACTGACAATTCAAATTAATTAACCTCTGAGTCCTTGACTAGTACCACTCGATCTTATCATCATGCCAGATCAAATCCACTTGCAGGGTTTAGCATGATGAACCTTTCGAGCTCATCAAGGGGGCATCATCAACTCGACTCACCAAGACACGGATTCCGTCAATAATCAATAGCACATCATATTATTAATATTATCTCCCAACTAACCGGGCCTATCGATCTAACAGAATAGATCTCGCCCTTTGGTAAATCAAAGAGATAATAGTTAATAATATATGCCCGTTATTATATTGGGATTAAGGGATCGTACTCCATAATATAATCTTGAGGTCCTATCCAATTATCGAGTCTGTACAAATTAGATAACTTCGGGTTTTGGTCCTACTCAATGTACTTAAAGCACACTAGTGTAATTCTATGGTCAAGACCAACCACACCTAATTACACTACAACCATCCCGATGGGTTGTCCAATTCCATCTCGGTTGTGGGCCTCTATTTATACTAAGAAAGAAACTAATAACATGATCTTTCGTGTGACACTACACACCATGTTATCTACAATGCAAAGTAATGGGACTTCATATATGTACTAATGTAAACATGCACCTAGTGTAGTTGTGATTCTCTTTTCAAAACTATGATGTTCATATAAAGAAATTCATGTCTTTTAGTATACACATCTTACACTCATGTCATCCTTCGTGTATGCCTCGAAGTGTGCTTCCCTCGGCTCATCGTTCTTGCTTTGTCCATAGTCCCTCGGATGTATACAAGCCCGCAGCTTGTCTCCTTATGCCATCTTTCACTGGACCCGAAGCTGTCCAGCTAAGCCTATGTGTATCCTGCAAACCTGCACACTCACATACACATATCAAATACAAGGGTGAACCTAACTTAAACCTTTTACTCAAACATCAAAACACGTGGTCACTCCGGACCATAGATTGCTCCAACATTTGTGAGCATTGTTGTCTTTTGACATGGCTTCTTGAGCATCTATGTATGAATATTCCTACTCAAGTTTATGTCCAGCAATCAAACAGTACCTTGCCTCAAGTGTAGGCGTGCTTGTATCTCCTCCTCCTTTAGTACCTCCAGTGATCTTCCACCGCAGCGTCCATCCCCCTCTTATGGTGAGTGTGGAGGATCCAGATAATAATTTAAGTGGGTGCTCAACAGGAGAGTCATCTTCTTCTGCTTCTCTACGACTTTGCAGTCTGCTTTGCTACTCGAACTCATCTTCCTCCTCGCCCCTCAAACTGAGGCAGGAGGGAGAATAGAGAGCAACTAAGGTATTCTAGTTCGGTCGGTTGACAACTCAGCGACTCTGAGTTAATTTTTTTCCCATGCACAACTATGCGGTAGTCGCGTCTCGCGTGCTCCTTTGGGTTTGATGACGTAGGGTTTGACAACGGGACGGGAGGTCTCCACTTGCTGATTCAATCAATGGATTGTTAAGATGGTCTTATCGAATGGGCTCGTCCCCTATCGCTTTAGCGATCACCATAATCCCAGCACTAGCTCCACCTCATTGCCATGTCTCTCCTTGTCCGGGAGATCAATGTCCATGAAGTTGACATTAGGCGGCTTTGCTAACATGGATCGAGTAAATTTCATATTGGAGGATGAAAAATATATATTTACATTGAGAGAGGACCCACAATTTATCCCTCACTCGTCCCTCATTTCTATATAATTGTCTCTCTTGCACTAAAAATTTAAAGTGGTGGTCATCGCCATCATCTCCACCTTGACTCCGTCTCTGCCTTAGGAATAATCGAGTTGGTATTCGAGTGAGGAGTTGCTCCCATATGTTTCAGGTTTAAATCACGACGATAACAATGGAATTGCTTCATCCAAGTGACTCTCTCATTTGGGAGGTACTTTGATAGGCCAACCAATCATCCATTATTTATCTCCTTTTCATGTATCATAAGAGTTGACATTAGAGAGGGGCATCATCTCCAATCATTTTTTTTATCTAGTGAAATTGACATTAGGCAATATCAGTAAATTTATGTTTAATATTAATTTTAACTACGGTAATCATAATTTTATATAAAAATACTGTATATAATATTTTTATAAAATTAAATCAATTTATTTTATATACGTAGTAGCTGCTGTTACAATGTTTTAGAAATAATAAACGTAAAGGCTGCCTTTGATAATTCTGATAATCAGGGAGTCTTTTTGATTTTTAACCGGCATAACATGATTCTCAGGCACGTGCATTGCATGCTAAGGTGCAATGCATTGCACCTTTTTGGTTGGTCAGGCACGTGCATTGCATGCTCATTTCAGTCGGTGTGGGAGCGTCGACAGATCTCTTTCTCCATCGCTTGGTTTTGCTCCTCTCCCGTTCCCGTTCCCGTTCCCGTTCCCGTTCGATCGACGAATCACATGATCACATCCCTCCTGGCACGGCGATGGGTCACGCCAACCTCACACCCGACATGAGCAGGGTCCAACTGTTCCTTCTTCGTCATCCTTTCCGTCGCCTTCCTCGCCTCTATTCTTGTCTTCATCGTGCTCATTTATACCGCCCTTGACACCTCCAGCCAACGCGTCCTTGCCCCCTCCAGTCCACCGTCGACCCTCGCCAGCGCAAACTAATTCCCTCCATCTTCTATTCCACATCTGCGATGTTCTCCTCCTCCTCCTCCTCTTCCCCCTCGGTCCGCTAGTTGAATTTCCGGGAGCAAGGGGGCGCTTCCGCACACCCTCGCTCTCCCTTGCCTCCGCCACACTAGTCGGCCTCTGGCGAACTCCCCCTCAGGCCTTAACGTCCTCCGGCACTGGCACCTCCCGGTTGGAAGGCGCATTCCCTAAACAAGCTCGGCTAAGCCCGTCCGACGACTCTGTGCAGCTGAGTGAAACGCCGGCGAGGTCACAAACACCTCCGATGAACCCTGAACCGCCTGTCCCTTCCTCCGACGCCGATCCAGAGACTGATGTAAGACCAAATCATCATCCCACCGTTTAGAGGAAGCCCGCCGGTGCAAAGATGGCCGGAAAATGTAGAGGACCTTCTCTGTCCAGAACCGGACCTGAGATTCTTCCTGACTTCTTAATCGTATTATAGTTGATGAGGTTTAATTTCCGTATTATTATTACCCTGCTATAAGTCGAACCCTAGCCTCTGTGTGAGTGGCACAGCTACTCTACCGTCCGCCTCCTCCGATGGACGCTCCGCCGCCTTCCCTTTTCCTCGAATAAATGGCAAAGACATTGGAGAAGCTGAAGAAAATCCCCAGCCCGCCGTCTTCTTCCCCTTTTGAAGAAATCGTAGAAAAGTTACAATACCTTTCTACAAAAGTGAATATCTTCCAGCATACAAGAGGAGCCAGGAAGAAATACTTCAAGCTAAAGATGCTGAAATCGAGATGCTTAAACATGAGAAGAAGAAGATCATGGAAGTTGAGAAGGAGAAGAAGCGGTTACTCAAAATTGAACAAAAGTTGAAACTCCAAGCTGAAAAGAAAATAATCGACGCCGAATGGGGGGTTTATGCAGCAGTTACATGAAGCTGCAAGCTGAAACTCGAAACTTTAAAAGTAACTACATTGTGGTGGGATTAGTTGTAGCGTGTTTTGCAATAGGAGTGTGCTTTGGTGCTTCTTTCTGCTAAGTGTTCTTTTTCTAGGGTTCTTCCGTCTAGGGTTCCATCTAAACTAAGTTTAACTCTGAACATTCAGTCGGATCTTTTAAATACTTCGTTTCCATTTAGGTTGCGTTTGGTTAGGAGTATCAGGTCTTTTAAGTACTTCGTTTCCATTTAGGTTGTGTTTGGTTAGGAATATCGGGTCTTTTAAGTACTTCGTTTCCATTTAGGTTGCGTTTAAAATGAAGTACTTAAAGACCCGATACTCCTAACCAAACGCAACCTAAATGGAAGCGAAGTACTTAAAAGACCCGATACTCATAATCAAACGCAACCTAAATGGAAACGAAGTACTTAAAAGACCCGACTTATGTTCAGAGTTAGACTTATTTTAGATGAAACCCAAGACGGAAGAACCCTAGAAAAAGAACATTTAACAGAAAGAAGCACCAACGCACACTTCTATTGCAAAACATGCTACAGCTAATCCCACCACAATGTAGTTACTTTTAAAGTTTCGAGTTTCAGCTTGCAGTTTCATGTAGCTGCTGCATAAACCCCCATTCGGCGTCGATTATTTTCTTTTCAACTTGGAGTTTTAATTTTTGTTCAGTTTTGACTAACCGCTTTTCTCCATTTAGGCTGCATTTGGTTAGGAGTAATGTAATTCAGTCTGTAATATAATTAATTAATTTTGTAATGTAATCCTAATTACATTATAAGGTTGATTATTTTTCACCAAACATAGCCTTAGCTATTTGCTTTGCAGTTTGATTTCTGTCGTTTCTTATGGTATAGCATCAATGGCTATGGTATTCATTAACAAGGCAGTTTTAACGCAGTATGGCTACTATATGACTCTCCTTGCCTTGCAGGGATGCTTTGTCTTAATTTGTACATTGCACTGATTGGGTGATACTTCTTGCTTACTCTGTTCGCATACCATATTAGCAATTCACAACTCTTCTCATACACTTCGGCAAAGTCACGGGACAAAGAAAAGCCAAAGTGACATGACAACATCTAAGAAACTCCTTCCAATGTCAGTGTTCTACAATGCAAATGTGGCGTTTGCACTGACAAGCTATCAATATTCCAATGTATATTGCTCTGAAGAGGCTCGCCCCTCTTGCAGTTTTGGTGGTTGTATTTTTAAGAGGAAAGGAAGGCCTTCAACTCAGGTAAAAAAATCAATATGCCAAAAAAAAGTCAACCATTATTATCAGGGAATGGATTTTAGTTTCTTTGATTCTCTTATGTTTGATTTGTGTAACTTTTGTCTCTAATACAATGTCCTTGTGTTTCAAATTCTTTTTACCGTCGTTCAATTAGCAAACTCTCTCCAAGGGGTTTGTCTCATTAATTCAGATTGGTGGAAAAAACCAATGGCTTGAAGTATATGTTGCTTGTTCATTTGGGATTTTATTTTGGCTCGTTCTCTTCCTGTCTTTCATTTAAGAATGTTTAAAACAGCTATATCTGTGAATTTTCTTACACATCTTATTTGTTTTACAGTTTCCTCAATACTGGATGAGAAGTAATTGCCTTTTGTTTCTGAAAATTTGGCAATATAAGAGAGTATTCAGAATAATCTGGAGGATATATTTTACATAATTAATATAGTTTTCTGATTTAAGATCTTCCATGAAAGCAGGAATTTGTTTGTACAAGAGACTTGAGATAAATGTGCATTCAAAGGTATTGGGTTCGTAATAGGTGTGGTGGAACTAATGTTTCATTCCAAATAGGAATCTATCTGGCAAATTGTTGCTCAATAATTACCTGACTTCATCCTTATGATGTTTAAATAACCTTTCAGGTATCTCTTTTAGTCATCCTTACTGCTGTAGGAGTCATCATTGCAGCATTAGGAGACTTCTCCTTTGATTTCTATGGATATACCATGGCACTGTTTTCATCCAGGTAAACCTGTTCGCATGCTTTACTTTGCTAATGTCGGAAAGTTCATTAAAAGAGTAAAAAATTGGTTAAATGTCGGAATGTTCATTAAAAGAGAACTGTGAGCTAGTAAAACACAGTGTTTGAAGAATTAGAAGACAATAATTTACATCATGATTTCTATAATAGTTTCATTTATTGCTTCTTTTATGAAGAACATTTCCCCTTTCCAACACAAGAATCTAATACAATTGCTTCAATTCTAGAAATCAAGTTCAACAGGTTTCTTCATCTTGGCCACCTCCATCTCTTTGCCTTCCAGAATTTTGATCTCAAGATTCTGTCTTTGTCAAGGAGTCCGGCTTCTCGATGGCCTCTCCGACTTTCCTCGACTCAAATGACTCCCAAAGCATATTCGTCCCCTTGTCTCTTGTACCGTCGCCAAGCTGCCTGAATGAAGCAAGCATCCCATCTTCTCCGGTGATGTGAATGCAACTGCAGAGCGTCCTGCATCCTTTTGCTATGGAGCACACCAAACTGTTTCGCCACAAGTTTGAGGTCTTCTGCATGCAGCGCGAAGGCCTCTACTTCGACGAGTGCTCTCACACTTCTGGCAGAGGCAGGGAAGTTGCCTGTGGACTTCGAAAGGAGAGCCCACTCCACCAGCTCCTCGCCACAGAAATCACCTGGTCTCAGGGTTATGGAGTTGAAGAAGTCTGCTCGACCTCCATCCGTAGTAGAGCTATCCAAACTCCCACGGATGATGAAAAGCATCTCCGTTACAGGATCACCCTCGTGAACAATGTATGACCCTTTGGTGCACAAAGAAGAAACAAGACGCTTACTTATGGCATTGAGAAGTTGATCGTCCATCTGCGAGAAGAGTGGCACCAGCAGGGAGATTTTGTAATGAGAAGTATCCTTGATCATCAAAATACTGCCATTGAGTCAGAAAGCAAATCATAATTCAACTTTCAGATCAAGATAGTGCAGAAGTTTACCTGCCTAATACGATCCCAACATAGATGACGGTGAATGTCGCGATGAAGGTGTGCAGGCAAAACAGAGTATAGATTTTTCGTCCACTCCCTGGGTTGCCATCCAATTATACTGAATGATAGGCGATGTTTCATCCAGTTTTCAGCGTGTCTTCGCTTTAGCCTCCATTCTTCAACCCTTAAATTGGTAGATTGCAGGTAGGTCTGAAGCGCAAGAAAGGAACAAAATAAAACACCAATAAGATTTGTAGGAAAGTACTCAAAACTCTGTTTTCTAAATGATACTACGATACTCTGATATTCTACGTCTTTATTGTCACTAATGCACCAAATATTTATCTTCATATGCCTCTCCCTGAACAATTGCCATTAGTTATCTTGATTCTAGTCGCAAAAGCTCACCTCATGTGTGTTTGAATAAGCCTAACTATATGATCTTTAATGCAAATAATGAAACTAGGAATCTGTTTAAATAATAATACCTGTATGTTACCAATCAGATGCGCAAACAACAAAAGGCCAACCATGATGGTAAGTATACAAAATAATGTCTCTCCGTCAAACATACTTGGTATCCAAATTCTGGCCATAAGAGCTGGAGACAAAGAATGAAAGGAAACAAAACAATCAAAAAAGTTGCACACCGAGTAATGTTAATGACAAATGCTGAGATGAAAAATTATTAATTTACTTCCAGATCAACCAAGAAGTGCAAAGTTGTTCATAGGCCCAAGATAATATACAACGTTGCCCAAAACAAAAATGTCTCTCAGAAAATGCAAACCCTCACAAAGCTTAGATACTTCTCTTTGTGTTTCGAGTTAAGAATCAAGAAAAATGCAAGAGGGAGGAATAATCTAATCCACCAAGTGAGAAAGTGTCACGAGCCAAAGATACACATGATCGTGCAAGCCATGTTTGTTTTCATGTGGAACATATAGAATGTCAAAATAGCCTTAAAAGATATTGATAAAGACAATAAACACCTCGAGATGATATTAATGTTCTAGCATTAAATCAAAATGACTGGTGATCTTTCCTTGTATAAAAGAGTGTAGAGATTGTACATCATTTCTCAAGGATTATTAAATGATACCTTTCTCAATAATCCATTTCTAAACTTCTTGTTATGGTATCAGAGGGAATAGGCATTCTCCACCTCTGAATTTTCTTCTTTTCTCCTCTCCCAACTCCATTCTATTCTCCTTCTCTCAATGGCATTTGACAAATTGGCCACTGTTATTCATTTTGTTCTCCTTCTCTCAATGGCATTTGACAAATTGGCAACTGCTATTCTCATGGCCATCACTAACGCCACCAAAATTGCCTCTTCCTCCTCTTCTACTCGAGACCCTGCAGCATCTCCCTACTATATCATCCTGGGGATAACGCTGAAGTTAATCTCACTCTTACACCTCTCAATGGTTACAATTACCACAGTTGGGATCTTACCGTGCGCCGCTCTCTCTCCACACGTAACAAACTTGGATTAATAACTGATGAACTCAAAGAACCAGCGAAGGAAGATCCTCTTTACCTCTCCTGGCATCGCTGCAATGGTCTTATTGTCAGCTGGCTCATCAGATCTATTAATCATGAGATTGCCGCCGCCATTTAGCTCAAAGAACACGCCTCTGATATTTGGGCATATCTCCATGAGCGCTTTTCCCAACCCGATGACACTCGCGTTGCCCACATTCAGCATGAGATTGGTATACTTGTCCAATGCTCTCTCTCGATGGATTCCTTCTTCTCTAAACTCTCCAGTTTGTGGCAAGAATATGACATGGATCGCCTGTCTCCTGAATGTACTTGCAAGCTCTGCGCGTGTGGCTGCTTGGACCATTACAATACTCAAAAAGCCAAGGACAGGATCTTCAAATTTCTCACAGTCCTCAACAATGAGTTCAACCATGTTCGTTTGCAGTTGCTCACCCAGAAACCATGCCCCTCCATTACGGAAGCTTATAATGCTATCTTTCATGAAGAAGAACACCTCAGGACCCCTGTTCTTCCTCTGCCACCACCAGCATCTGCTCTGGCTGCTCACCGCACAGGCCAATCTACATCTGTACCCCAACCAGGCATGTTCTGTACCAACTACCGCAGAACTAATCACAACATCAAAAATTGATACTTCATGGTGGGTTTTCCACCCGAATACAAGCACAAGAAAGGTCGTGGAAAGGGAAAGGGAAAACCACCAACTGGACCACCCATGCATCAGTCTCACAATGTTTCCAGCATGGGACAACCTGGTCACCAGAATCCTCAGCCTACCGCTAGGGGTGTAAATGAGTCAAGCCGTCGCGAGCTATTCAGGTCTCGGTTCGAAAAATAATTCGTTCGAGTTTGTTCAATTAAGTTAATGAGCCGAGCTCGAGCTCGATTTCGAGCTCGAAAACATTATCAAGCCGAGTTCAACTTAACAGTATTTGGTTCGTGAGCTCGCAAACGTGTTCGTAAGAGACTCGCAAACGTGTTCGTTAAGAGGCTCGCAAACATGTTCGTTAAGAGGCTCGTTTATTTTATTATATATATATATATAATTAAATATCACATAAATAATAAATATAATAATATATTATTAATTATTATAGTTAATTATTTTAAACGAGCTCGAATTAACTCGTTTAATTTTTAAACGAGCTTTTTTTAGCCGAACTCGAGCCGAGCTTGAGCTATTTAATTTTATTATGAGCCGAACTTGAGCTTAACAACTAAAGTTCGAATCAAACTTAAGCCCGAGCTCGAGCCTAAAAATAACAAATCGAGCCCGAACTCGAGCCTCTTACTGTTCGGCTCAGCTCGGTTCGATTACACCCCTACCTACAACACCGCAGCATACCACCATTCCTGTAGGCCTTTCGTCCAAATACAAACAATCCTCTTTCCTTCACTGCAAAACAATGGCAAGCTTTAATGCAGAATATACATTCCAGTGTCACATCTGCACCCAGCTCCACTACGACTTCTGCTCCTACTCCACAGCCTCATGCAGGGAGTTTTACAGGTAACTCTTTCCCTTCTTTTTCTAAACTAATTGGGCACATCACTGTTAAAATTGCTACCTAGATTATCGATTCCGGTGCTAGCGAACATATGTGTTCTGATTTATCACTCTTCTCTTCTGTTCAAACAACTTCTGCATGTCTACTTTCCTAATGGACAACGATTGCATGTTACACATGTTAGTAATATTACATTAAACTTAGACATTCGACTACAACATGTCCTATATGTGCCTACTTTTACTGTCAATTTAATTTTGTTCACAAACTAATTATCCACAACAAAATACTTCCTATTTTTCTAGCTAACAGATGTCTTCTCCAGGATCTGTCTACATGGCGGACGATTAGGACTGTTGAGCAAAAAGATAGCCTTTACTCATTTTCGCAATCTTTGTCATCTAATTTGCAAAACATGTCTCGTTGTTTGCCTACTTTTTCCTCCGTATGTAATAATGCTTCTTTATTTGATTTATGGCACTATCGTATGGGACATGCTTCACATTTGGCTATTTCTCACATTACTAAGCATCTTCCTTTGTTACTACTCATCTTGAGAAAATTTGCTTAACATGTCCTAAGGCAAAATTAAAGCATTTTCCTTTCCTTTTACATGTTGGTTTCTTAAACCTCTTTGATCTTATACATCTTGACACTTGGGGTCCTACAAGACTCCCACATTTAATGGTTATCAATATTTCCTAACCATAGTTGAAGACTACTCAAGGGCTACTTGGACGTACCTTATGCAGCAAAAGTCTGACGTCCTGAAAATCATTCTCTTTTATTCGAATGGTGCCCACTCAATTCAGAAAAATCTCAAGATCGATCGTTTGATCAAGCTCCTGAATACAAACTAGTTGATTATTCTGCCTTCGGTATCGATCATCAAAACTCCTGTGTGGAAACAGCAGAACCGAATGGAGTTGTTGAACGCCAACATCAACATCTATTAAACGTGCCTCGTTCCTTATTATTTCAAGCTAACTTACTAAAGAAGTTTTGGGGCTATGCTATCTTGACAGCTACGCATCTCCTAAACCGAACCCCCATGCAACCATTGGGTTTCTTGACGCTATTTGAACGCTTATTTGGCCAACCACCCAAATATGAGCACCTCCACGTTTTTGGGTGCCTCTACACTACACCGAAACCGAACCAAGTTCGATGCTCGCACTCGAAGATGGATTTTTATTGGGTACCCTGTTGGAATCAAAGGATACCAACTCTTCAATCTCGAAAATCATGAAGTCTTCGTATCTCGGCATGTAAAATTTCATGAAGATGTTTTTCCTATTGCTCCTGAATTTTCTTATCGACTTAATCGGGCTCCCAATACTTAGCCCACGATCATTCATGAAGTGGACTCTCACAATGGGCCAATCTCCTCCGGTCCATGATTCTAAAAAACAGGGCCCCATATCTCCTAATCCAGAAATTATTAACCCAGAGGCCCCAAATACTCCAACTAATGATCCAAAATACATAAAATTGGAATCAGAAACTACTCCAGATATATTCCAAAAGGCCACTTCTCGAGCGATAGATATCTCCTCTCAACACATAGATGATCCAACCGAGAAATACCTGGAAATATGAAAATTCCTGCAACTGCTCGTCAACCACAGAGAATTCGGAGACTTCCAGCATATTTAGATGTCTATAATCATAGTACAACTTGCACCGGCATATGCTGCATTTACAACAGCCCTATCCAATATACCAGAACCAAGCTCATACCAACATGCAACAATACACTCAGAATGGATACAAGCCATGATAGAAGAACTATCTGCTCTAGAAATGAATCAGACATGGAAAGTAGTACGAGTTCCAAAACATACTCATGCAATTGGATGCAAATGGATATATAATGTCAAGATGAATGCAGATGGATTTGTGGAGTGATATAAAGCACGACTAGTAGAAAATGGATATAGTCAAATAAAAGGATTCGATTATCAAAAACATTCAACCCAATTGTTAAACACACAACAATCTGGCTCTTCTTGGTCTTGCTGCGTCAAAGTCATGGTTTCTGCACAACTAGACATCAACAATGTTTTCCTAAATGGAGACTTGAAGGAACAAATTTACATGGACATACCAGCAAGATATCATCCAACCGTAACATGTAGTTCTCGAGAAAAGTTGGTCTGTCAACTCAATAAGGCTTTATACGAGCTTAAATAAGCCTCACAACAATGGAACTCAAAGTTCTCCATCATCCTAAGCAATTATGCTTTTGAACGAAGTAAAGCAGACCACTCTTTATGCATACGGGAACTAAAATGGAGAGTTCTTAGCACTTTTAGTTTATGTTGATGACATTATAATTGCAGGCAACTCCAAGATAACAATGGAAAAGTGTGGAATATTTGAAATAAAAGTTCAAGTTAAAAGATCTAGGAGTTCCTCAATATTTTTTAGGACTTGAAGTAGCTCGATCAAAACAAGGGCTAATGATCTGCCAGAGAAAGTATACGTTAGACCTCTTGAATGAATATGGTCTACTTGGGGCAAAACCATCACAAGTATCACTTGAAATGGGTCAGCAATTATACAAGAATGACTCGACAACTCTAGACGATGCTACACCCTATTGAAAACTTGTAGGTAAGCTAATTTATTTAACCTTCACTAGACCTTATATATCTTATTCTGTACAGGTTTTATCCCAACAAATGGACACTCCAACAATCAAACACTTCAAGGTTGCATTAAGAGTCTTGCGCTACTTAAAAGGATCACCGGGAAAAGGACTCCTATACTCTACAAATTCTGATCTAAAGTTAAGAGCTTACAGTGATAGTGATGGAAGAAAGTGCCTCGACACAAGATCAGTCATCGGATTTTGTGTATTTTTGGGAGAAAGTTTGATTAGCTAGAAATCTAAAAAGCAAGGGACTGTGGCAAAAAAGTTCAACCAAGGTAGAGTATCGAACCATGTCAACAACAGCATGTGAAGTAATGTGGCTACTTAATTTACTTGAAACACTCCACGTCGATCATCCCGTAGAAGGCATTCCCATGTGTTGTGACAACAAGTGAGCTATTCAGATTGCAACTAATCCTAATCGGCACGAACGCACGAAACACTTTGCATTGGACTGGCACTTCATCCATGAACAGGTAGAACCTGGAGCAATTCAAGTCATCTACATTAATACACGCTGCCAGATAGCTGGCATCCTAACTAAGGGTCTCAGTATTGATCATCATCAGCGACTCATGCACAAGATGCACATGATTGACATCCATGCGCCTCTTGAGAGGGGGTGTCAAAATAGCCTTAAAAGATGCTAACAAAGACAATAAACATTAGCACTGCTCGAGATGATATTAATGTTCTAGCATCAAATCAAAATGACCGTTGATCATTCCTTGTATAAAAGAGTGTAGAGATTGTACATCCGTTCTCAAGGATTATTAAATGATACCTTTCTCAATAATCCATTTTTCTAAACTTCTTATTATAGAACATACCTTAGATTTTGGAATCCCCACCAAAGGCAATAAAAGTACTTCTTGCTGAAATGTGTGCCAAAAATGTCATTTGTCAATGCAATTTTAAAGATTCCCTAGTTGAAAATACCACCATCAGGATCACAATGGTTGAAAACACTAGTGACAGTAGACCATCTTAGACGATCTGGTTGACTGAACTGATCACAATACAAAACTTAGGCTAACACAATGGTCCATTCCTGCCATCTTCTAGTTTGCATTGTGATCTCCAGGATGTGATCACACAATCAAGGGAAAAAAAATACCAAGAGGCACCTATAACCTGCAATGGAATTGAAGTAGAGCATTATCCTAAGTTCAAGTTTCTCGAGATAATTCATAACAAATAAAGTAAGATGGTGAAGTTACTTACATGACTGGCAATCAAGCAAAGCAGAAGATTGTAAGCAACTCCAGCCCAAGCAGTCTTTGCAACTACCTCACTAGTTAAAATGATTTGATTACTCAAAGAAAACACAAGATATAGTCTTGCTATATTCTGTACTAGAACAATAATGGCAAATACATTGTGCTTATTTTCAGCGCTTAAGCTCTTGATTGCTGGTACAATCAACCAGCTAAAAATCTGCACAAGAGAAAAATGTCAACCAACACTAAAGCTCTCTAAAGAAAAATATAGACTGAAAGAAATCATACTTCCAAAGAAGAGCAATAACAAGCTAGATTCTCTTTTCTCTAGTTATTATGCTAATAGATCAGCTGAGCTACTCAAACACTGAATATTAGGTAACTGCTCAAGAGTTTCAATTGAAGGAAATATTCAAATTGCATGCACTTCGGAAATATTCAATTGAAGGACAAGTTTCTGCAAGAACTTCGCAATTGATAAGCCAACTCTATGCTGTCCAATGAATATGCTCAATGACATCCTTGATGTTTCCTTCTCAGGTATATGATTAATATCAGTACAGTGACTAAAGGATAATTCTTGTGATTTAACAGAATCAATACTGAAAGGAAAGGGGAGTACCTGTGGTATCGGAAGGGCAACTGCAACATCTAGAGCAAAGTCTGATTTCAAATACCTTTTTGCTATCTTCTTGCCATCCATCAAAAGTTCACCCGTCCGAAAACTCTTGAGCTCGGAGCAACATATGCAGTCCTATACTTTACTGCTATGTTCACCGTGTAGAATAAGTCAGCAAGAGTTCGCAAGAAGGTAATTGAAACTATCAAATCGTTGTCTATCTTAATGCACATTGTATTGCTCTTCTCAGCCACACGCAAATAGAAGTGCAGAGGATCTACAAACAGCACCATCAGGCATGAGGTGAGGAAAACGCAATTCCATATTAATACGATGCCACTTCGCGGATCCAGTATCCACTTCCTCCGAGGATCAAGGTCCTCAGCAAAAACTTCAGAACCCAGAGGGCTGTAAGCATCAATTTTACTGGTAATCAATGCAGATTTTGAAACAAGTTGCATGGATTTAGTTGCTTTCTCCTTCCGATGGTGATAGAACCTACTAAAACGAACAGAGTAAGGGAAGCGTAAACCCAGCAAGGTACAAATTACAAGAAGAAAGGAAATTGGACAAAAAAAACCTCTTTTTTAGGTTTGGCTGCTGTAACATCTCGAGAACCAAACCTTCACAGGCTCATCTCATCATCCGCTCTTCTCTGCTCAGGCTAGGCTTTATCCCTGATCTGGCGACGGCGGTGGCTCAAGTGAAGTACAGATGCAACACCCAACGACGCTCCTACCTACACGCAACGTCAATAGAAAGCAATCAAGCGAAAGGAGGAGAACAGAACCGAAAGTGATTCTTTTTAATCTGGAATAGAAAAAGGCGGCAGTTTTGTCAAGCGGGCATCAGATTCGCCAAAAGAAACGAGCAAAATGCTGGAGTAGAAGATTATTCCATCGAAGGCGGATACGGGCAAGAGAGAAGAACATCCTTCTTCGTCCCTCCGACTGCGGACGCAGAAGGACGACGAGGACCACGAACAGCGGAGACGGCACCTAAGAAGCCCAGCAGACATTAACTATCCAAGAGAAAAAATTTCAATAATATATCACAACTACATCTTAAATGATCTATTACCCAAAAGCTGACCGGGGACATCAACGGAAACATATGAGGAGGCTTCAAAATCGAACCGGATCGGTCCGTCCCGCACCGTATTTTCACTAGTTATATAAATTGGTTAAATAAAACAAAATTCTTTTTTTCCTCTAAAAAATATGCTTAATCTCCATCTATATCTTTCATAGGAGAGCTCCAAGCGGTCTATAGGTCAACGTAACAGAATACGTGACAGTCTCGGTCTGTTGATAGAAAAGTTTACGGTGTGATTTGACTGCTCAGGGACTAACTTCCCGTATACTCCAGTCGAATATTACCGATTCGACAGTAGCATGTCTATGAAAACATCATTAATCAAGTTTGTGATATAATATAAAGTAATTTTGATTATATTATTATATTTGATAATAAATTGTATGTAATCTTTGATAACCATTATAAGTTGAATTCTTTTATTTGGTAAGGGGCAATCTATCCTGTAATGTAATCAAGATTGACGACCGATGACCGTCGCCGGGCGGCCGGTGACCATTGACCGGCCGGCGAACGCCGGCGACCACCGTCGACCGGCCGGCCCGCCGGCGACCACCGCCGGACGTCCGCCGGCGGCGGTCGCCGGCATTCGCCGGCCGGTCAATGGTCACCGGTCGCCCGACGACGGTCGTCGATCGTCAATCTTGATTACATTACAGGATGGATTGCCCCTCACCAAACAAAAGAATCCAACTTGTAATGGTTATCAAAGATTACATACAACTCATTACCAAACATAACAATGTAATCAAGATTACATTACATTACATTACAAACTTGATTACATTACAGACCGAATTACATTATCCCCTATCAAACATAGCCTAAGTTGAGAATACAATCAAAATCTCTCAAATACATGAAAAAAATGAAAGATATTTTCAAATACATGTAAATAATGAAAGATATTTCTATTAATATACACAGAAAAAAATCATACGTTTAAAAAATAAAAGATATTTATATTAATATGTAGATATGAAAATTATTTTAGTCCTAATAAATAGTATCAGAGTTATGATTCAGAACAGATGTCATGTGAGATGACCTTGAATGAAATTGAGAGGATGGTTAAAGTAGGTCATAATTGAATACTTGAGGGGATATCTAAAGAAAGTCAAGAATGATCGAATGCTCGTCAAAAGATCCGGTGTAGGTCAAAAATGATCAGATGTTCGCAGAGAGGTTTAAAGCAAACCAAGAATAACAAGATATTTGAGGGGAGGTTTGGAAAAATTCAAAAGTATCTGAATAGTAATGGAGAGGATGATTTTTTATTTGAAGAGTTTAAAAGAGATATCTCTATTAATATGAAAATTTTTGATAAAATTTAAAAAATAAAATCATGAGGTTCATCATTACAAAAGTATATAAATTCTTTTGGTCTAATAAAACTAAATTGCTATCTTATGTTTCTGCTTTTTTTATCTGCAATTATTTATCACAAAGTAAGCAAATGATAAATTTACTATACGTAGTATAGGAGCATTTTTAAAACTGTATCCTCAGGGCATCCAACTGTGGGACGGTTTTTTGACCCTTGTTTTTTCCCTCACACACAGATTTTTTTTAAAAGTTGGGTTCGGAAATTCGAATCTAAGTTGGGTTCGGAAATTCGAATCCATTGTAGTAAAAAAAACTAAAGGTGATATGTTTATTTCAGGTATTTTTTTAAGTTCATTTTTAAATTATATAAAAAAATAAATCATAAAATAAATTTATAATCTATGATCAAATATCCTTAACTAAAGGATATAATTTTATTTCGATAATATATATTATCAGTAATTGATAAGGGCGGCGTAAAAGGGAATGAATCGGATCCGAATTCAATTCAAAACCTTAAAACTTCAACCTCATCAATTCAAACTGATCATTCAAAAAGATTTTTTTATTATTTTTCTTATAAATTTTTATTTTTATCTCAATACTCTATCACCATTATATTAACATTGATATTAATATACATAAAATCATCTTAATTTTCAAAATAAAATTTAATTTAATTCTAAAAAATCTATTAAATCTTAAATTCGGATCAACCCGAGTCAACTCAAATCAGATCTGAATACGATCCGAAAATTTTCAACTCGAAAACCTTCCAACCCGAACTCGACCCAAATTCAAAATCTCGAACTCGAATATGATTTTTTTTTTCAAGACAATTCGGATCGGGTCATTGAGTCGGATTCATTTTTAATACTCGTGAGAATTTATCTTATCCTGTTAAAATAAATCTATGTTACCTTCCAAAAAAAATTAAAGAAAGATAAAATTAAAAATTTCAAAAAACTCTATTGAGATGCAAAAGGACATAATTGTGAAATTCTATAACTTGCATTTGCGATATATACTCTTTTCCATTTGTCATTAATAAAAAAAATTAATTAGGTTTAGTAACGTTGAATTTGAGATAATCAATTTAGTCATATGAAAAATTTTCATTTATTATTAAAATAAATCAAGAAGTGCGAAGGACGACTGAGAAATTCAACATTTATATTGGTGGAATATAAATATAAATATAAGATTTATATTAAAATGTGTCAGCTTTACAGCGACATGATACTATTCTCTACGTAATGTAAGTATCTCAGGTAGATTTTGATATGGTCAATCGAATCATTAGGTCCTATTGTGTTTTGATCCCTGTGTCTAAGTGTGCAGGAGTTTAGGAGTGCAGAAAGTCGAGCGAAAGACGCATCGGTCGAGAAGGATGACATAGGAAGGGAGCTGACGGGTACGGTGCATCCGAGGGACGTAGAGCTCTGCGGAAGAGTACGCCGGTGGAGCGAGAAAGACGCTCGCGACGTCCGAGGGACGAGAAGCCGGGAGTAAGCACGCTCGAGGAGAAGACCGAAAGAGGATTCGGGTGAGCCCAACTCTGGAAGGTTCAAAATCACCCAAGAAGACCGACTGGAGACTAGTCAACAAGGAGTTGACCAAAGCCACTCGGACACCCCTATGCTTTAGAGCACCCGAGAATGAAGGTGCCCCTATTCCTGGGCACCCTAGTGTATATAGGCGTCCGAGAAGTGATTCTTATCCACAAGTTAGTCGTATGCGAACGTTGCGTAGCGGATAACTTCCATGCCACATGACAGGCGCCCTCAAGCACTCAGGTGCTCTTGTCGTGCCACGTCAGCATTTGGATAAAGTTGATCGGGACTATAAATAGACCCCCGTAGCTTATTTCTAATCAGCAATTCATTGTACTCAAAATTCATTTATGTTTTCACTATCTTTTTGAGTTCTACAAGTTTGTAAAGAGGTTTCTCCGCCCCAAGGAGTTCATCTAGAGTTTGCGCTTTATTTTACCTTGGATTAGCAACCTTCCTGTTGGAGCAATCGGCCCTAAGATGGTCCGGTGTGACCATGGGTTTTGATGTTTGGGCAAAGGGTTTAAGTTAGGTTTACCCTTGTGTATTTGATATGCGTATGTTGAGTGTGCAGGTTGTACAGGTACGCATATGAACTTGACTGGACGGCCTCAGTACGGTGAAGAATGCCATGGAGGCCAGCTGGAGGCTGGCGTGCGCATCTGAGGGACCATGGAGTGCAGGGACGATGAGCTGATGGGTGCGGACTTCGAGGCGTACGTGAAGGGTGGCATGAATGCAAGCTGGAGGCTTACATGCGCATCCGAGGGACGAGGGCCGAAGATGAAGAGGGCGCGAAGGCAACAGTCGAGGCTGCGGATGAGGAGTCAGTCGAGTCGTGAGAGTCGAGTGTTGTGTGAATGTACTCGGGAAGGGTTTCAGCTAGGGACCAGTCGACTGCCCTGGGGGCAGTCGACTGGTAGGAGGCTGGTGAGCTGGCAAATTCGAACGTTGGAGTGTCAACGGTCGAATTAGGCTGGCACCAGTCGACTGCCCTGGGGGCAGTCGACTGGTGGCGTGATTTCCAGCCCGAGTCTATTTAAAGGAGGACTCGATCGGGCTGGGGTTTCTTGACGAAACTCGCTTGGGTAAAGCGTGTTAGTAGTCTTTTGTGCCCAGATAGTGTCCGAGGTGTTGTGGCGAGGTTTCTCCACCCACAAGGAGCGACGCGGGCTAGCCGGAGGTTATCCGGGGAGTGATCCACTGACGGATTCTTGGATTAGTCACCCGGCCGGGGTGGATACCAAGTAAACCCTTCTTGTTAGCATTGTTTATTGTTTTTATTTTTGTTTCCGCTGTGCAACTAACAACGTAGGTACAAGAAGATTAGACGATTTGCTATTCACCCCCCTCTAGCTAGGCGTATCGATCCTAACAAGTGGTATCAGAGCGAGGACCGCTCTTTTTGGACTAACCGCCAAAGGAGCAACCGCTAGAGGGCAAGAATCATGGAAGACAAGCTTGGGGATGATATATACACTCCACCGGCCTATGATCATGAGGATTTCGAGCGTTGGAAGTCAAGGATGGAGATGTGGTTCATGATAGAGTGGGAATGCGTAATGGTATTGGAAGAACCATTTGAAATCCCTACGGACAAGCACGGGAAAATGCTCCGCCCACGATATTGGACTCAAGAGCAACAAACTTACTCTAGGGCAAATGAGAAGGTAATGAATATCTTGATAAATGTTTTGCCTAACAATATTTTGAGTTGTGTAGGAAAATATCAAAATGCATGTGAATTGTGGAGCAAAGTGAAAAAGTATCATGAGAACCCTACACAAGCTCAAGAAGTACATAAGCCCGAAGAAGTAAGTTCAAGTGGAGAAGAGGAAAAAGAAAAAGAATCATCTACATCATCAAGCGAAATGAAAGAAGTGTCAACTTCTTCAAGTGAGGAGGAGGAGCTAAGTGAAAGATCATCAATCTCCTCAAGAGAAGAAGAAGAGGCACCAATTTCAAGAATTGAGGGGGAGGAGAGACCCTCATCAATTCCGGATCAAGAGGAAGCTTCCACATCTTCCAAGGTTGAAGAAGTAGTCAACCTAGCCTCAACCTCCACCAAAGCAAGAACCAAGGACCACATCATATGCTTTGGGTGCAATGAAAAGGGACACTACAAAGATAAGTGCCCAAAAGGTAAAAAGGAGATAATCCCTAAACCCAAGTCCATTCAAGTTATATCTAATATGGGTTGTAGGGGTGGAGCCCAAGAAAAGAAAAAGAAGATTAGATGCTTCACTTGTGGAGAGCTAGGACACTATCACACTAAGTGCCCAAGGAGTAAAGAAGTCATGAAGATGGAGCATCTAAGAAGATGGGAGAAAGAGGAAAGGAAGAAACAAAGATCACATCAAGGGAGAACTTCAAGGGTAAGGGAGGTAATTCCTAATCCTAGGGTAAAATGCAATTCAATTTCAAGTTCTTCCTTACATTTTAGAAATAATGAAAATTGTCCATCCATGCATGCTAGAATTAATGAGAAATGTTTAATAGTGCATAATTTTGGATTTAAGTATAATGATAGGAATAGGGATAACAAGGTAGATCATAATTCTAGAAAGAGCATGCATCATGATAGACCTACGACTTATGCACCTAAGGATCAAGGTATTAACCCCAAGAAGGGGAGACACATGCCTAGAAAGAATGGTAGGTCTAGAAATGTCCAAGGTGGACATGTGGACACTAAGGTCAAGAAATTAGAAAGGAAAAATCAAGCCTTGAGGGCAAGGCTTGATACATTAGAAAAAACCCTAGAAAGATTCAAGGTTGGATCTAAGGGCCTAGACCTAGTGTTGAGTAGCCTAAAACCTAACTATGATAGATCGGGTTTGGGCTACCAAGCTAAGACCTCCAAGGCCAACAAAGAGAAATGTGCTGGCAAAGCACATAAATATGGCAAGGAGGGTAAGTCCAAGGATGGCAAGGGGGTGTCATCCAAAGGGAAAGAAAAGGGCTTAACCAAAGACAAGGTGTCTAAGGTTAAGAGAGTTCACGTTATGGGCCAAGAGTCACCGGTGGCACACCGGTGTGGCCTAGGATGGGTTGAGTCACCTAGGAAGGTGGCTAGGGCTCAGAGCTCAAGGGGGAGCTCTAGGAGCCTTTGGGGTCCATGGTAGATGGATCTCAAAAGGTTCTCCCTTAGGAAATTAGGTGAAATGTGCCAAAAAGGGTTGAAAGACTTGGGTAAGTCTTAATCCTAGAGTTTGACACATCAAAAGGTGAATTTTAGGGAGAAAAGGTGAAAATAGGGCTATAATTGATAAAATTGAGGTTTAATAGTGGAATACCATGTAACTCAATAATAAAAATGAGTTATGATCAAGGAGAAGAGAATGCATTGAAGAGAAGTGAGAATTAGAACTTCTAGGATGAGCTTAGTTGATACACTTTGGAAGAAGTAGAGTTTTGTGCCAATCTTGGGATCCGAAGTACATTTATTTGGAAACGTATTTTTCTCAAGTAGATATTGGCTTCACAAATCTCCCCACAAAATTTCATAATTTTTGGAGATTTATGGAATTAACAAGGCATTACTGAAATTGGGGCTGAAAACCTGAAATTCAGGTATCAGTCGACTGCCCTGGGGGCAGTCGACTGGTCCGAAGTGAATTCAGCCCCGAAAATATTCTGTGAGGTTTGGGAGTCGACTGCCCCATGGGCAGTCGACTGGTCCGTAGGCTGAAATGGAAAATGAGAATGTTGGCTAATCAGAAATTGCAAATTTGGTTATAGTTTAGGACTAAAATTCTTGGTTTTGATTTCATATTATTTGAATAAAATGTTATCCCATGATTTGATAAGAATTTATTGGATTTTATGGAAATCAAGAAGGATTGATAAGGTTCCCTAGGTATCTAAGATTTAGAGGTTAAACAGGGAACATTGAGGACAATTCCATGTATCGAATTATGATAGGTAGATTTGACAAACACATGGAATTAGAAACGAATTTGAAAGTTGATACTTAATGCAAAATTCTTAAGAAACTTAGATGTGTACCAAAAGTCAAGTACACTTGATATTTCCATGATATCATATTTTTCTAGGATAGGGTATATCCTAGCAAGTGTGCTTGCAAATTTTAGAGTTTTTAGACTTTTGTTGAGTTCTTTTTGGCACTTAGGGAAAGATTGCCTTGGGCAATGCTATAAGAGTGTCAAAGGGGGAAGAACTCGAGTGTTGGGTGGTGTATGACTCAACGTGGTGTCTAGGAGGTTAAGTTGGGTAGAACTTGACCTGGGAAAAATGAAAATTGGGAGAAGGCATGAGTTAAGGGGGAGGTTGTCTCCTATTTGCCTTAATTTTCATAAGAAAACTTTTGGGTTTTGTACCAAACTTGGGAATGGGAATAGATACATGGTGAAATGTATTTTTCTCAAGTAGGTATGGGTACCACAAAGTTCTTCACTAAATTTGGGAATTTTTGGAGATTTGTGGAATTTCTGGCGCGTTTCTGAAATTCGGCCAGAAAACTGATTATCAGAGTATCAGTCGACTGCCCTGGAGGCAGTCGACTGGTCAGGGCTGATTTTGGTATCAGCAGCTGACTCAGGATCCAAATGACAAGGAAAAAGTGTATGGGGGTTTATTACACTGTGTTTAGGGTCATTAGGAATGTAAAGAACCAATAATTGGATATTGTTGGGTTCTTTTTGATGTATGGCAAAGGGGGAGAAATATTGTGTTTAAGTAGGAAACCAATACCTTTGCTAGAAACCCTAGGTTTAGGGGGAGCTAAAATTAAAGGGGGGCATGGTTGCTCCCTACTAGGCGTAAGGGGAACCTTGGAGAGGTTCTTAAAAAGCCTTTGTAAGTCCAGTGTAAGGGGGAGCTTGGGAAAAGCTTTAAAAAGCTCATTTTAGTGAAAAGTCCTAACTTGGAGAGTTAGGTGGGTAAAAGTCCTAGCTTGGAGGGCTAGGTGTAGAAAGTCCTAGCTTGAAGAGCTAGGTGTAGAAAATCCTAACTTGGAGGGTTAGGTGTGGGATGCCTTGGGTTAGGATCCAGTTATGCATTGCATATGCATTCATTTAACATAGTTTTTGCTACTTACTACTATCTTGCTTTCCCTAACTTAAACGAATTGTCAAACATCAAAAAGGGGGAGATTGTTGGAGCAATCGGCCCTAAGATGGTCCGGTGTGACCATGGGTTTTGATGTTTGGGCAAAGGGTTTAAGTTAGGTTTACCCTTGTGTATTTGATATGCGTATGTTGAGTGTGCAGGTTGTACAGGTACGCATATGGACTTGACTGGACGGCCTCAGTACGGTGAAGGATGCCATGGAGGCCAGCTGGAGGCTGGCGTGCGCATCTGAGGGACCATGGAGTGCAGGAACGATGAGCTGATGGGCGCAGACTTCGAGGCGTACGTGAAGGGTGGCATGGATGCAAGCTGGAGGCTTGCGTGCGCATCCGAGGGACGAGGGCCGAAGATGAAGAGGGTGCGAAGGCAACAGTCGAGGCTGCGGATGAGGAGTCAGTCGAGTCGTGAGAGTCGAGTGCTGTGTGAATGTACTCGGAAAGGGTTTCAGCTAGGGACCAGTCGACTGCCCTGGGGGCAGTCGACTGGTAGGAGGCTGGTGAGCTGGCAAATTCGAACGTTGGAGTGTCAACGGTCGAATTTGGCTGGCACCAGTCGACTGCCCTGGGGGCAGTCGACTGGTGGCGTGATTTCCAGCCCGAGTCTATTTAAAGGAGGACTCGATCGGGCTGGGGTTTCTTGGCGAATCTTGCTTGGAAAAAGCTTGATAGTAGCCTTGTGTGCTCAGGTGCTTGTAGAGGATTGTGGAGAGGTTTCTGCACCCACAAGGAGCTACACGAGATAGCCGGAGAGCATCCGGGGAGCGATCCGCCGAAGGATCAAGGGATCGTCCACCTCACGGACTGTTGTGGAGTAGGAGTTTCATCTCCGAACCACGTAAATCTGGTTGGTTAGCATTGTGTAGTTGTTAGTTTGTTTTTGTTTGTATTTCCATTGCGCAACTAACAACGTAAGTGAAAGAAAGCGCCGAAAACGCTATTCACCCCCCTCTAGCTAGGGCAAAGATCCTAACACTTCCTAGTTGCAAACCAAGTAAATCTGTATGCCTCTTTTCTTTTTCTATCTAGTTCATTTTTACGTTCTTTATTATTATTGTGAACTAACTTCCATCTTTGTTAGAAGAACAAAAAATACTGATTGTTTATTTGCAGGGACAATTCACCCCCTCTCTTGTCGACCGCATGATCACTAACAATTTGTATCAAAGCAAGGACGCTCCAAAAGGACTAACCGCTATCTGAAACAACTTACAAAATGGTCGGACCAGACATCTACCTGCCAAAGTTCGAGCGGGAGTTTGCAAGTTAGAAAACTAATTTTGAATTACTTTAAATAATGAAAAATGATTTTATAGCTCCCAAAGACGTCCATGACAAACCTAAAGACGAAAGCCTCTGGACAAAGAAGGAGCAAATAGATTTTGTGACAAACGAGAAAGCAAAGTTTTATTTGCTGACCGTATTGCCTGCGCAAGAAGTCAACCGAATCGGGAACTACCGATCAGCAAAGGAACTTTGGGAAAAATTTCAAGAACTTTATGAAGGTACCTCCGGAGCCAAACTAGCAAAAAGAGACATACTTCGGAATCAACTCAGCAATCTCCGAATAGAAGAAGGAGAGTTAGTAGCCCAATTACATGCAAAACTTAAGGAGCTAATCACGAGACTCAACAACCTCGGAGATGATAGGACCGGAAAGAGAGTTAGAGGGGGGTGTTTAACTCCGATCTTTGCTCGTTGATGATTTGTTACGGCGGAAGACTTGAGCAATGCTAACACTTTGATTTACTTGGTATCTACCTCCTTGAGGTGACTAATCCAAGGATTTGCTCTTCCTCACTCTCTCATACACTATAAAAGATCTCCTTTTTGAGGTGGAGAAACCTCTTACAAGTTTACAGAAAGATATAATAAGAAACTCAACCAAATACAAGGTAAATCTTACAAGATTTACATACTTAGATCCTTGCTTGTCTTGCTTTCTTCTTATTTTTGCTTGGAAAATGTCTCTTGAAGTGCACCAACACTTGCTAAGAACCGGCGAAGAAGGACCAGAAGAATCGTAGAAGAGCTCGGAGAGATGCGTGAAGGATCCCGCTTCAAACCTGTGTGAAAACCCTATATACTCGCGATCTAGGGTTCCCTAATTGATTACCCAATTAATTATCACGCCAGACTTAGCCGTTCAACGGCTATTTTTTAAAGTTGAATCGATTAACTAATCTGAATCAATTCAGCACCTTTCTGTGCAATCAATTACGGTCCCCCTTAATCGATTGCCTAATCGATTACGATCCCTCTTAATCGATTGCCTGATCGATTAAGAGGAGGCTGAATCAATCACCTAATCAATTCAGCCTGCTTTTGTTCTCGCGACACAACTCTCCCAATTGATTACTCAATCGATTCACTCCCTCCTTAATCGATCGCCTAATCAATTAAAAAAAGTTTCTGTTCGTGAGAAACCAACGTTAATCGATTACCCAATCAATTGACCTAACCGTAACTTGTGTGCATAAAGTCTAGGGTCCCTTTGCATAACCCTAATCAACCGTGACCTATTAGGACTTCTTCACCAAGTAATCGATCATACCTTTAATTGACTTGGACTTTCCATTCCCTAGTTCCCAACTAGGGTTTTTCTCATGTCATCATGCGATTTTCCCGATTCACGTAGACTTTACCTAGTCACACTAGGTGTGCCTAGTCCCACTATAGACTTTACCTAGTCTATGGTCACGTAGACTTGGACCATAGATTGCTCCAACACTTTGGTGCCCCTGTTCTCGAGCGCCCCAGTCTATACAAGTGCCCAAAATAGGAAAATTCATCCACAGTTAGCCGTTTGCGAATGTTGTGAAGAGGATAACCTCGAAGCCACGTGTCAAGCGCCCCTAAGCTCTCAAGCGCCTATGTAGGGCCACATCAACATTCGAATAGACTTGACTGGGACTATAAATAGGCCTGTAAAGCTCAGTTACAAACATCAATTTAGTTGTGCACGAATTACTTTTAGTTTTTCTAAGTTCTACATTTATGTAAGAGGTTTCTCCGCCCTAAGGAGTTAATTAGGAGATCGAGTTATATTTTTGCCTTGATTAGCAACCTTCCTGGTTGTAAACCAATTAACTGTCTGTGCCTCTTTTCCTTTTTGTTAAATTCTTTCGTATGTTTATTTTACTTGTGAATTAACCAATATCTTTGTTAAGTAAGGACAAAAGATATATTTTTATTTGCAGGGCAATTAATCTTCCCCTTCCCCTCCCTCCTCCTTGTCGATCGCACGATCAGTGACAAAATCGCCCACCAACCAAGCTTCGGGATTGTTCCTCCATGTCAGCTTTAGCGTAGATTCTAATTGGAGCTTGTCTGCAGCCAGGTCTCCTCAACTTTTGTCCCGTTCGTCAACGATCATTAAACTACACAGATCATCTAAAATAGTGGTTTCCTTCTCCACCGCCGCCTGCTTCCTATTGTATGGATTGTTCCGCCGGGCTCACCTTCTGGTTGAACGAAGCAACCTCTTGTTGTTTGAAGATGTCGTAGAGCTTCCTCACCGGCCTTCTTCCTCGTCGTGCTAGCTACCTTGATTTCTGTCAGCAAAAGGAAACTGTATCCACCCGTCTAGCAGTAGTTGTGAGCGTTGTTGTCTTTTGACGTGACTTCTCTGCTCAGGTTCATGTCCAACAATCAAATGGTACCTTGCCTCAAGTGCAGGGTGTGCTTGTATCTCCTCCTTTAATACCTCCAGCGATCTTCCACCGCAGCGTTTATCCCCCTCCTGTGGTCGGCCTCTGGCGAACTCCCTTAAGGCCTAAACGTCCTCCAACACTAGCACATCCTGATTGCAAGGGTGCGGGCGCATTCCCTAAACAAGCTTCAGCCAATTGGACGTTATGTCAATACCTGGTCTTTACAGATTTGTTCAGGTTTATTTTTATTGCTATTTTTTCTTTATTAGACGTTATGGTTCATTGTTTGCTTTCAGTTATAATCACAATCTTGAAAAACGTTTATATGTTGGGATCACTTTTCTCATATCATAGAATAATATGAATCAACCTGAAACTTCTTTCACCTAACTATCCATATGTGGCATTTTGATGAAGAACTTAATAGGATTTGGGAAAATATTCAAATGCCCTTCTAGAATACATCTTAGTTTTCCTTACTTCATTGTCACTTCTTTGATGCTATTGGTGATCTGTTTGGTCTTTCCTTTCTTCCCCTCTCTTCTCTTCTTATAGGTTTCATATCCTTCTCGTGATCAGTAGATGAATCTGTTGGAGTCATGAAAAGAGAAGCTCCTTATCTCTGTCATAATGGGTCACACAATTATTATCTAATCTTGCCAATTGCCAACATTTTTTTTTGTCCATAGCTCGAGCGATATGTTACACAACTTCTACCCATGTGTTTTTGTTTTAAACCTGTTCAGATTTGTATGCGGCCTTTCTCCTTCCTGACATATTACATTTTTCCGCATCGATCGATAGGATACAATAAAGAAGCAAGTTGCAATCATGTACCTATGGCCTAAAACACTAGAAGTCTTGATAATGGATCCCACGAAGTAGGAAATGAGATTCTACTCATTATTTATTACATTATCAGCTGCATTTAACTACCAGCACTGAGTATCTTTTCGTGTCCATCTCGCAGAGTTATGAAGAAGCTGTTGGTATTCTGGAAGTGCCTGTTGTCCAGGCAATGAAATTTAAGAAGAAAGATCTTTTAGGAAAGTCGGATCCATATGTAAAGTTAACTCTTCAAGATGATAATCTGCCAGCAAAGAAGACCACTGTGAAACGTAGCAATCTTAATCCCGAGTGGAATGAGGAATTCAAGTTGGTTATCAAGGATCCAGAAACACAAGTTCTTGAACTTAGTGTCTATGATTGGGAGCAGGTATGTATATACCTTCATCCCTTTAGCAAAATACCTACTTTTATTGTTCGTGTGTTATAAATTTTTATTTCTCCTCCAGGTTGGAAAACATGATAAGATGGGTTTGAATGTCGTCCCACTGAAAGATCTTACCCCTGATCAGACAAAAACTCTAACTCTTGACTTGCTCAAAACCTTGGATCCTAACAATTATAAAAATGACAAGTAACGAGGACAGATGGTTGTAGAAGTCACCTACAAGCCATTTAAGGAAGGGGATGTTCCAAATGATATCAGTGATGAAGAAGGAGAACTGGAGAAGGCACCCGAAGGCACACCGGCAGGTGGTGGTTTGCTTGTGGTTATCAATCACGAAGCTCAAGATCCTGAAGGGAAGCATCACACAAATCCTTATGTCCAAGCTTCCTTCTGTGACTAACAGAAGCTTGGATGACAACTTGAATTGTAAAATAAATTTGTTTACAAATCTGAAATTATGTAAAAAGAAATGTTGATAAAGTTTTCAAACTCGCTTTTATGTAATATATTATTTTTTTGGTATTGTAATTGTTTATATGATTGTAATATTTGTTTTAGAAATCTAAATATTTGTTTTCAAAGTTTTCAAATTATGTAAAATGTCTTTTAGAGCGGATTAAAAAAATAAAAATTTGTCAATTATTTTTAAATTTTCAACGGACTATCGACGGGAAAAATAATTCGTCGGAAATGTATTGCATTGCATGTGCGATACATTACCAACGGAAATTGAATTTCCGTCTAAATTCTCTCCGACGGAAATTCGGTTTCCATCGGAATTGTCCGGCGGAAATTCGGATTCTGTCGGTATTCTCGATGGAATATTCCGTCGGTATATTTTATTTACCGACGGAAATATAAATCCGTCGGTAATTTTATTCCGACAATTAATATTCTAACATTTTTTCCCCATCGTAGTTCCGTCGGAGAGGTACAATACCGACGGAATTCCGTCGGTAATTTCCGTCGGTAATTGTCACATTTTTTGTAGTGCAAGCCCGTCCGACGACTCTGTGCGGCTGAGTGAAACGCAGGCAAAGCCACAAACACCTCCGATGAGCCCTGAACCATCCGCCACTTCCTCTAACGCCGCTCCAGTGAATAAGATCTAATTCTCATATCCCCGTTTAGAGGAAGCCCGCCGGTGCAAAGATGGTCGGAAAATATAGAGTGAAGTGGAGCTTCACTATCTTGGGGACTGGGCCCAAGATTGACTGACTTCTCAATCGTATTATAATTGATGAGGTTCCATTTCCTTATTATTATTATTTACCGTGCAAGGCCCCTAATCTAATCCTACCTACCCCGTTATAAGTCTAACCCTAGCCTCTGTTTGAGTGGCACTGCTACTCTACCGTCCGCCTCCGATAGACGCTCCGCCGCCTTTCCTTTTCCTCAATGATATGGCAGAGACATTGGAGAAGCTGAAGAAAATCCCCAGCCCACCGCCTTCTTCCCCTTTTGATGAAATCATGCAAAACTTAAGATACCTTTCTACAAAGATGAGTGAATATTTTCCATTATACATGAGGAACCAAGAAGAAATAGTTCCAGATCAAAATGTTAAAATCGAGTTGCTTGAACGTGAGAACAAGAATAGGATGAAGAAGGTTGAGAAGGAGAAGATCATCGAAGCTGAGAAGCTGAAGAAGCGGTTAGTAAAAACTGAACAAAAATTGAAACTCCAAACGGAAAAGAAAATAATCTACACTGAATGGGGGTTTATGACGAAGCTACACGAAGCTGAACACAAGCAGAAATTCGAAAAAAAGAAATGTTTTAAAACTAAACATTACGGTGGGATTTGCTGTAGCGTGTTTTGCAATTTGAGTGTGCGTTGGTGTTTCTTTCCGCTCAGTGTTCTTCATCTAGTGTTCTTCCGTCTTGGGTTCCATCTAAAATAAGTTTAACTCTGAACATTGAGTCGGGTGTTAGTACTTTGCTTCCATTTAGCTATTTGCTTTGTAGTTTGTTTTCTGTCGTTTCTTATGGTATAACATCATTGACTATGGTATTCATTAACAAGGCAGTTTTAATGCAGTATGGCTACTCTATGACTCTACATGCTTTGTCTTAAATTTGTACATTGCATTGATTGGGTGATAGTTCTTGCTTACTCTGTTCGTATACCATATTAACAATTGGTCACAGCTTTTCTCATTCACTTCGGCAAAGTCATGGGAAAAACAAAAGCCAAAGTGACATGAAAACAGCTAAGAAACCCCTTCCAGTGTCGTTGTTCTACAATGCAAATGTGGCGTTTGCACTGACAAGCCAAAGTCCGAATTTTCGTCGGTGAATTCCAACGGAAATTCGGTTTCCGTCGAAATTCTCCGACGGAAATTCGGATTCTGTCGGTATTCTCCGACGAAATATTCCATCGGTATATTTTATTTACCGACAGAAATATAAATCCGTCGGTAAATTTATTCCGACAATTAATATTCCGACATTTTTCCCCGACGTAGTTCCGTCGGAGAGGTACAATACCGACGAAATTCCGTCGGTAATTTCCGTCGGTAATTGTCACATTTTTTGTAGTGCAAGCCCGTCCGACGATTCTGTGCGGCTGAGTGAAACGCCGGCAAAGCCACAAACACCTCCGATGAACCCTGAACCATCTGCCCCTTCCTTTGACGCCGCTCAAGTGAATAAGACCTAATTCTGATATCACCGTTTAGAGGATGCACGCCGGTGCAAAGATGGTCGGAAAATATAGAGAGAAGTGGAGCCTCTCTCTCTTTGGAACCGGGCCCAAGATTTTGACTGACTTCTCAATCGTATTATAATTGATGAGGTTCAATTTCCGTATTATTATTATTATTTTCCGTACAAGTTCCCTAATCTAATCCTACCTACCCTGCTATAAGTCGAACCCCAACCTCTGTGTGAGTGGCACTGCTACTCTACCGTCCGCCTCCGATGGACACTCCGCCGCCTTCCCTTTTCCTCAAAGATATGGCAGAGACATTGGAGAAGCTGAAGAAAATCCCCAGCCCACCTCCTTCTTCCCCTTTTGATGAAATCATGCAAAAGTTAAGATACCTTTCTACCAAGATGAGTGAATATTTTCCATTATACATGAGGAACCAAGAAGAAATAGTTTGAGATCAAAATGTTCAAATCGAGATGCTTGAACGTGAGAACATGAATAGGATCAAGAATGTTGAGAAGGAGAAGATCATTGAAACTGAGAAGCTGAAGAAGCGGTTAGTAAAAATTTAACAAAAATTGAAACTCCAAACGGAAAAGAAAATAATCGACGTTGAAAGGGGGTTTATGACGAAGCTACACGAAGTTGAACGCAAGCTGAAATTCGAAAAAAAAGAAATGTTTTAAAAGTAAACATTACGGTGGGATTTGCTGTAGCAATAGGAGTGTGGGTCGGTGCTTCTTTCCGCTTAGTGTTTTTCATCTAGGCTTCTTCCGTCTAGGGTTCCATCTAAATTATGTTTAACTCTGAACATTGAGTCGGATCTTAGTACTTTGCTTCCATTTAGCTATTTTCTTTGCAGTTTGTTTTCTGCCGTTTCTTATGGTATAGCAACAATGACTATGGTATTCATTAACAAGGCAGTTTTAATGCAGTATGGCAACTCTATGACTCTCCTTGCTTTGTCTTAAATTTGAACATTGCACTGATTGGGTGATAGTTCTTGCTTACTCTGTTCGTATACCATATTATCAATTGGTCACAGCTTTTGTCATACACTTCGGCAAAGTCATGGGACAAACAAAAGCTAAAGTGACATGACAACAGCTAAGAAACGCCTTCCAATGTTAGTGTTCCACAATGCAAATGTGGCGTTTGCACTGACAAGCCAAAGTCCGAATTTCCGTCGGAGAATTCCGACAGAAATTCGGTTTCCGTCGGAATTCTCCGACGGAAATTCGGTTTCCATCAGAATTCTCCGACGGAAATTCGGATTCTGTCGGTATTCTCCGACAGAATATTCCATCGGTATATTTTATTTACCGACGGAAATATAAATCCATCGGTAAATGTATTCCGACATGTTTTCCCCCGTCGTAGTTCCGTCGGAGAGGTACAATACCGACAGAATTCCGTTGGTAATTTCCGTCGGTAATTGTCACATTTTTTGTAGTGCAAGCCCGTCCAACGACTCTGTGCGGCTGAGTGAAACGCCGGCAAAGCAACAAGCACCTCCGATGAACCCTGAACCATTTTCCCCTTCCTTTGATGCCGCTCCAGTGAATAAGACCTAATTCTCATATCACCGTTTAGAGGAAGCCCGCCGGTGCAAAGATGGTCGGAAAATATATAGAGAAGTGGAGCCTCTCTCTCTTTGGAACCGGGCCCAAGATTTTGACTGACGTCTCAATCGTATTATAATTGATGAGGTTCAATTTCTGTATTATTATTATTTTCCGTACAAGGTCCCTAATCTAATCCTACCTACCCTGCTATAAGTCGAACCCCAACCTCTGTGTGAGTGGCACTGCTACTCTACCGTCCGCCTCCGATGGACACTCCGCCGCCTTCACTTTTCCTCAAAGATATGGCAGTGACATTGGAGAAGCAGAAGAAAATCCCCAGCCCACCGCCTTCTTCCCCTTTTGATGAAATCATGCATATGTTAAGATACCTTTCTACCAAGATGAGTGAATATTTTCCATTATACATGAGGAACCAAGAAGAAATAGTTCGAGATCAAAATGTTAAAATCAAGATGCTTGAACGTGAGAACAAGAATAGGATCAAGAATGTTGAGAAGGAGAAGATCATTGAAACTGAGAAGTTGAGGAAGCGGTTAGTAAAAACTGAACAAAAATTGAATCTCCAAACGGAAAAGAAAATAATCGACGCTGAACGGGAGTTTATGACGAAGCTACACGAAGTTGAACGCAAGATGAAATTCGAAAAAAAGAAATGTTTTAAAAGTAAACATTACGGTGGGATTTGCTGTAGCGTGTTTTGCAATAGGAGTGTGCGTTGGTGCTTCTTTCCGCTTTGTGCTCTTCATCTAGGGTTCTTCCGTCTTGGGTTCCATCTAAAATAAGTTTAACTCTGAACATTGAGTCGGGTCTTAGTACTTTGCTTCCATTTAGCTAATTGCTTTGCAGTTTGTTTTCTGCCGTTTCTTATGGTATAGCATCAATGACTATGGTATTCATTATCAAGGCAGTTTTAATGCAGTATGGCTACACTATGACTCTCCTTGCTTTGTCTTAAATTTGTACATTGCACTGATTGGGTGATAGTTCTTGCTTACGCTGTTCGTATACCATATTAGCAATTGGGCACACCTTTTCTCATACTCTTCAGCAAAGTCATGGGACAAACAAAAGCCAAACTGACATGACAACAGCTAAGAAACCCCTTCCAGTGTTAGTGTTCCACAATGCAAATGTGGTGTTTGCACTGACAAGCCAAAGTCCGAATTTCAGTCGGAGAATTCCGACGGAAATTCGGTTTCCGTCGGAATTCTCTGACGGAAATTCGGATTCTGTCGGTATTCTCCGATGGAATATTCCATCGGTATATTTTATTTACCGATGGAAATATAAATCCGTCGGTAATTGTATTCCGACAATTAATATTCTGACATTTTTTACCCGTCGTAGTTCCGTCGGAGAGGTACAATACCGACAGAATTCCGTTGGTAATTTCCGTCAGTAATTGTCACATTTTTTGTTGTGCAAGCCCGTCCAACGACTCTGTGCGGCTGAGTGAAACGTCGGCAAAGCCACAAACACCTCCAATGAACCCTGAACCATTTGCCCCTTCCTTTGATGCCGCTCCAGTGAATAAGACCAAATTCTCATATCACCGTTTAGAGGAAGCCCACCTGTGCAAAGATGGTCAGAAAATATAGAGAGAAGTGGAGCCTCTCTCTCTTTGGAACCGCGCCCAAGATTTTGACTGACTTCTCAATCGTATTATAATTGATGAGGTTCAATTTCCGTATTATTATTATTTTCCGTACAAGGTCCCTAATCTAATCCTACCTACCCTGCTATAAGTCGAACGCTAGCCTCTGTGTAAGTGGCACTGCTTCTCTACCGTCCGCCTCCGATGGACGCTCCGCCGCCTTCCCTTTTCCTCAAAGATATGGCAGAGATATTGGAGAAGCTGCAGAAAATCTCCAGCCCACCGCCTTCTCTAACTTTCTACCAAGATGAGTGAATATTTTCCATTATACATGAGGAACCATGAAGAAATAGTTCGAGATCAAAATGTTAAAATCAAGATGCTTGAACGTGAGAACAAGAATAGGATCAAGAATGTTGAGAAGGAGAAGATCATTGAAACTGAGAAGCTGAAGAAGCGGTTTGTAAAAACTGAACAAAAATTGAATCTCCAAATGGAAAAGAAAATAATCGACGCTGAACGGGGGTTTATGACGAAGCTACACGAAGTTGAACGCAAGATGAAATTCGAAAAAAAGAAATGTTTTAAAAGTAAACATTACGGTGGGATTTGCTGTCGCGTGTTTTGCAATAGGAGTGTGCGTTGGTGCTTCTTTTCGCTTAGTGTTCTTCATCTAGGGTTCTTCCGTCTTGGGTTCCATCTAAAATAAATTTAACTCTGAACATTGAGTCGGGTCTTAGTACTTTGCTTCCATTTAGCTATTTGCTTTGCAGTTTGTTTTCTGCCGTTTCTTATGGTATAGCATCAATGACTGTGGAATTCATTATCAAGGCAGTTTTAATGCATTATGGCTACTCTATGACTCTCCTTTCTTTGTCTTAAATTTGTACATTGCACTGATTGGGTGATAGTTCTTGCTTACGTTGTTCGTATACCATATTAGCAATTGGTCACACCTTTTCTCATACTCTTCGGCAAAGTCATGGGACAAACAAAAGCCAAAGTGACATGACAACAGCTAAGAAACCCCTTTCAGTGTTAGTGTTCCACAATGCAAATGTGGCGTTTGCACTGACAAGCCAAAGTCCGAATTTCCGTCGGAGAATTCCGACGGAAATTCGGTTTCCGTCGCAATTCTCCGACGGAAATTCAGATTCTGTCGGTATTCTCCGACGGAATATTCCATCGGTATATTTTATTTACCGACGGAAATATAAATCCGTCGGTAATTGTATTCCGACAATTAATATTCCGACAATTTTTCCCCGTCGTAGTTCCGTCGGAGAGGTACAATACCAACGGAATTCCGTTGGTAATTTCCGTCGGTAATTGTCACATTTTTGTTGTGCAAGCCCGTCCAACGACTCTGTGCAGCTGAGTGAAACGTCTGCAAAGCCACAAACACCTCCGATGAACCCTGAACCATTTGCCCCTTCCTTTGATGCCGCTCCAGTGAATAAGACCAAATTCGGTTTCCGTCGCAATTCTCCGACGGAAATTCAGATTCTGTCGGTATTCTCCGATGGAATATTCCATCGGTATATTTTATTTACCGATGGAAATATAAATCCGTCGGTAATTGTATTCCGACAATTAATATTCCGATAATTTTTCCCCGTCGTAGTTCCGTCGGAGAGGTACAATACCGACGGAATTCCGTTGGTAATTTCCGTCGGTAATTGTCACATTTTTGTTGTGCAAGCCCGTCCAACGACTCTGTGCGGCTGAGTGAAACGTCTGCAAAGCCACAAACACCTCCGATGAACCCTGAACCATTTGCCCCTTCCTTTGATGCCGCTCCAGTGAATAAGACCAAATTCTCATATCACCGTTTAGAGGAAGCCCGCCGGTGCAAAGATGGTCAGAAAATATAGAGAGA
The DNA here is from genome assembly GCA_024364735.1 of Boesenbergia rotunda. Lineage (NCBI taxonomy): Eukaryota > Viridiplantae > Streptophyta > Magnoliopsida > Zingiberales > Zingiberaceae > Boesenbergia > Boesenbergia rotunda. The sequence goes on along the minus strand of JAGFNQ010005853.1, from coordinate 136,231 downwards.
AGTGGAGCCTCTCTCTCTTTGGAACCGCGCCCAAGATTTTGACTGACTTCTCAATCGTATTATAATTGATGAGTTTCAATTTCCGTATTATTATTATTTTCCGTACAAGGTCGCTAATCTAATCCTACCTACCCTGCTATAAGTCGAGCGCTATCCTGTGTGTAAGTGGCACTGCTTCTCTACCGTCCGCGTCCGATGGACGCTCCGCCACCTTCCCTTTTCCTCAAAGATATGGCAGAGATATTGGAGAAGCTGAAGAAAATCCCCAGCCCACCACCTTCTTCCCCTTTTGATGAAATCATGCATATGTTATGATACCTTTCTACCAAGATGAGTGAATATTTTCCAATATACATGAGGTACGAAGAAATAGTTCGAGATCAAAATGTTAAAATCGAGATGCTTGAACGCCAGAACAAGAATAGGATCAAGAATGTTGAGAAGGAGAAGATCATTGAAACTGAGAAGCTGAAGAAGCGGTTAGTAAAAACTGAACAAAAATTGAAACTCCAAACGGAAAATAAAATAATCGACGTTGAACGGGGGTTTATGACGAAGCTACACGAAGTTGAACGCAAGCTGAAATTTGAAAAAAAGAAATGTTTTAAAAGTAAACATTACGGTGGGATTTGCTGTAGCGTGTTTTGCAATAGGAGTGTGCGTTGGCGCTTCTTTCCACTTAGTGTTCTTCATCTAGGGTTCTTCCGTCTTGGGTTCCATCTAAAATAAGTTTAACTCTGAACATTGAGTCGTGTCTTAGTACTTTGCTTCCATTTAGCTATTTTCTTTGCAGTTTGTTTTCTGCCGTTTCTTATGGTATAGCATCAATGACTATGGTATTCATTAACAAGGCAGTTTTAATGCAGTATGGCTACTCTATGACTCTCCTTGCTTTGTCTTAAATTTGTACATTGCACTGATTGGGTGATAGTTCTTGCTTACTTTGTTCGTATACCATATTAGCAATTGGTCACAGCTTTTCTCATACACTTTGGCAAAGTCATGGGACAAACAAAAGCCAAGGTGACATGACAACAGCTAAGAAACCCCTTCCAGTGTTAGTGTTCCACAATGCAAATGTGGCGTTTGCACTGACAAGCTTGAAGGGCATCAATATTCCAAACTATATTGCTTTGAAGAGGCTCACCCCTCTTGCAGTTTTGGTGGTTGGATTTTTCAGAGGAAAGAGAAGGCCTTCACCTCTGGTAAAAAACCAATATGCTAAAAAAAAGTCAACCGTTAGCATCAGGGAATGGATTTAGTTTCTTTGATTCTCTTATGTTTGGTTTGTGTAACTTTTGTCTCTAATGCAATGCCCTTGTGTTTCAAATTCTTTTTACAGTCGATCGATTAGCAAACTCTCTCCAAGGGGTTTGTCTCATTAATTCAGATTGGTGGAAAAAACCAGTGGCTTGAAGTATATGTCGCTTGTTCATTTGGGATTTTATTTTGTCTCGTTCTCTTCCTATCTTTCATTTAAGAATGTTTAAACAGCTATATCTGTGAATTTTCTTACACATCTTATTTGTTTTACAGTTTCCTCAATACCGGATGAGAAGTAATTGCCTTTTGTTTCTGAAAATTTGGCAATGTAAGAGAGTATTCAGAATAATCTGGAGGATATATTTTACATAATTAATATAGTTTTCTGATTTAAGATCTTCCATGAAAGCAGGAATCTGTTTGTACTAGAGACTTGAGATAAATGTGGCTTCAAAGGAATTGGGTTCGTGATAGCTGGCTATGGTGTAACTAATGTTTCATTCCAAATAGGAATCTATCTGGCAAATTGTTGCTCAATAATTACCTGACTTATGATGTTTAAATAACCTTTCAGGTATCTCTTTCAGTCATCCTCCTTATTGCTGTAGGAGTAATCAATGCAGCATTAGGAGACTTCTCCTTTGATTTCTATGGATATACCATGGCACTCACTTCTGTTTTCTTCCAGGTAAACCTGTTCGCATGTTTTACTTTGTTAAATATCGGAAAGTTCATTAAAAGAGTAAAAAACTTGGTTAAATGCCGGAAAGTTCATTAAAAGAGTAAAACTGAGCTAGTAAAAAAAAGTGTTTGAAGAATTAGAAGACAATAATTTACATCATGATTTCTATAATAGTTTCATTTATTGCTTCTTTTATGAAGAACATTTCCCCCATAAAGAAGTTTCCAACAGAAGAATCTAATAAAATTGCTTCAAATCTAGAAATCAAGTTCAACAGGTTTCTTCATCTTGGCCACCTCCATCTCTTCAATCTCTTTGCCTTCCAGAATTCTGATCTCAAGATTTTGTCTTTGTCAAGGAGTCCGGCTTCTCAATGGCCTCTCCGATTTTCCTCGACTCAAATGGCTCCCAAAGCAGATTCGTCCCCTTCTGTCTCTTGTACCGTCGCCAAGCTGCCTGAATGAAGCAAGCAGCCCATGTTCTCCAGTGATGTGAATAGAACCGCAGAGCATCCTGCATCCTTTTTCTATGGAGCACACGAAACTGTTTCGCCATGAGCTTGAGGTCTTATGCATGCAGCACGAAGGCCTCTACTTCGACGAGTGCTCTCACACTTCTGGTGGAGGCGGGGAAGTTGCCTGTGGACTTCAAAAGGAGAGCCCATTCCACCATCTCCTCGCCACAGAAATCACATGGTCTCAGGGTTATGGAGTCGAAGAAGTCTGCTCGACCACCATCCGTAGTAGAGCTATCCAAACTCCCACAGTCCCACGGATGATGAAAAGCATCTCTGTTACAGGATCACCCTCGTGAACAATGTATGTCCCTTTGGTGCACAAAGAAGAAACAAGACGCTTACTTATGGCATTGAGAAGTTGATCGTCCATCTGCGAGAAGAGTGGCACCAGCAGGGAGATTTTGTAATGAGAAGTATCCTTGATCATCAAAATACTGCCATTGAGTCAGAAAGCAAATCATAATTCAACTTTCAGATCAAGATAGTGCAGAAGTTTACCCGCCTAATAAGATCCCAACATAGATGACGGTGAATGTCGCGATGAAGGTGTGCAGGCAACACAGAGTATAGCTTTTTCGTCCACTCCCTAGGTTGCCATCCAATTATACTGAATGATAGACGATGTCTCATCCAGTTTTCAGCGTGTCTTCGCTTTAGCCTCCATTCTTCAACCCTTAAATTGGTAGATTGCAGGTAGGTCTGAAGCGCAACAAAGGAACAAAATAAAACACCAATAAGATTTGTAGGAAAGTACTCAAAACTATGTTTTCTAAATGATACTACGATACTCTGATATTCTACCAATATTTATCTTCATATGCCTCTCCCTGAACAATTGCCATTAGTTATCTTGATTCTAGTCGCAAAAGCTCACCTCATGTGTGTTTGAATAAGCCTAACTATATGATCTTTAATGCAAATAATGAAACTAGGAATCTGTTTAAATAATAATACCTGTATGTTACCAGTCAGATGCGCAAACAACACAAGGCCAACCATGATGGTAAGTATACAAAATAATGTCTCTTCGTCGAGCAAACTTGGTATCCAAATTCTGGCCATAAGAGCTGGAGGCAAAGAATGAAAGGAAACAAAACAATCAAAAAAGTTGCACACTGAGTAATGTAATGACAAATGCTGAGACGAAAAATTATTAATTTACTTCCAGATCAACCAAGAAGCGCAAAGCTGTTCATAGGCCCAAGATAATATACAACGTTGCCCAAAACAAAAACTTCTCTCAGAAAATGCAAAGCCTCACAAAGCTTAGATACTTCTCCTCTTTGTGTTTCGAGTTAAGAATCAAGAAAAATGCAAGAGGGAGGAATATTCTAATCCACCAAGTGAGAGTGTCACGAGCCAAAGATACACATGATCGTGCAAGCCATGTTTGTTTTCATGTGGAACATATAGAATGTCAAAAATAGTCTTAAAAGATATTGATAAAGACAATAAACACCTCGAGATGATATTAATGTTCTAGCATTAAATCAAAATGACTGGTGATCTTTCCTTGTATAAAAGAGTGTAGAGATTGTACATCATTTCTCAAGGATTATTAAATGATACCTTTCTCAATAATCCATTTCTAAACTTCTTGTTATGGTATCAGAGCGAATAGGCATTCTCCACCTTTGAATTTTCTTCTTTTCTCCTCTCCCAACTCCATTCTGTTCTCCTTCTCTCAATGGCATTTGGCAAATTGGCCACTGTTATTCATTCTGTTCTCCTTCTCTCAATGGCATTTGACAAATTGGCAACTGCTATTCTCATGGCCATCACTAACGCCACCAAAACTGCCTCTTCCTCCTCTTCTACTCAAGACCCTGCAACATCTCCTTACTATCTCATCCCAGGGATAATGCTGAAGTTAATCTCACTTACACCTCTCAATGGTTACAATTACCACAGTTGGGCTCTTACCGTGTGCCGCTCTCTCTCCACACGTAACAAACTTGGATTCATAACTGGTGAACTCAAAGAACGAGCGAAGGAAGATCCTCTTTACCTCTCCTGGCATCGCTGCAATGATCTTATTGTCAGCTGGCTCATCAGATCTATTAATCATGAGATTGCCGCCGCCATTTAGCTCAAAGAACACACCTCTGATATTTGGGCATATCTCCATGAGCGCTTTTCCCAACCCGATGACACTTGTGTTGCCCACATTCAGCATGAGATTGGTATACTTGTCCAATGCTCTCTCTCGATGGATTCCTTCTTCTCAAAACTCTCCAGTTTGTGGCAAGAATATGGCATGGATCGCCTGTCTCCTGAATGTACTTGCAAGCTCTGCGCGTGTGGCTGCTTGGACCATTACAATACTCAAAAAGCCAAGGACAGGATCTTCAAATTTCTCACAGTCCTCAACAATGAGTTCAACCATGTTCGTTTGCAGTTGCTCACCCAAAAACCATGCCCCTCCATTACAGAAGCTTATAATGCTATCTTTCATGAAGAAGAACACCTCAGGACCCCTGTTCTTCCTCTGCCACCACCAGCATCTGCTCTGGCTGCTCACTGCACAGGCCAGTCTACATCTGTACCCCAACCAAGCATGTTCTGTACCAACTACCACAGAACTAATCACAATATCAAAAACTGATACTTCATGGTGGGTTTTCCACCCGAATACAAGCACAAGTAAGGTCGAGGAAAGGGAAAGGGAAAGGGAAAACCACCAACTGGACCGCCTATGCATCAGTCTCACAATGTTTCCAGCATGGGGCAACCCGGTCACCAGAATCCTCAGCCTACCTCTAGGGGTGTAAATGAGCCAAGCCGTCGCGAGCTATTCAAGTCTCGATTCGAAAAATAATTTATTCGAGTTTGTTCAATTAAGTTAATGAGCCGAGCTCGAGCTCAATTTCGAGCTCGAAAATATTATCAAGCCGAGCTTAACTTAACGGTACTTGGTTCGTGAGCTCGCAAATATGTTTGTTTTGAGACTCGTAAACGTGTTCGTTAAGAGGCTCGCAAACGTGTTCATTAAGAGGCTCGCAAACATGTTCGTTAAGAGGCTCGTTTATTTTATTATATATATAAAATTAAATATCACATAAATAATAAATATAATAATATATATTAATTATTATAGTTAATTTTTTTAAACGAGCTTTTTTTTAGCCGAGCTCGAGCTATTTAATTTTATTATGTGCCGAACTTGAGCTTAACAACTAAAGTTCGAATCAAACTTAAGCTCGAGCTCGAGCCTAAAAATAACAAATTGAGCCAAAACTCGAGCCTCTTACTGTTTGACTCAGCTCAGTTCGATTACACCCCTACCTACAACACTGCAGCATACCACCAGTCCTGTAGGCCTTTCGTCCAATACAAACAATCCTCTATCCTTCACTGCAAAACAATGGCAAGCTTTAATGCAGAATATACATTCTAGTGTCACATCTGCACCCAGCTCCACTACGACTTCTGCTCCTACTCCAGAGCCTCATTCAGGGAGTTTTACAAGTAACTCTTTCCCTTCTTTTTCTAAACTAATTGGGCACGTCACTGTTAAAAATGCTACCGAGATTATCGATTCCGGTGCTAGCGAACATATGTGTTCTGATTTATCACTCTTCTCTTCTGTTCAAACAACTTCTGCATGTCTACTTCCCTAATGGACAACGATTGCATGTTACACATGTTAGTAATATTACATTAAACTTAGACATTCGACTACAACATGTCCTATATGTGCCTACTTTTACTATCAATTTAATTTCTGTTCACAAACTAATTATCCACAACAAAATACTTTCTATTTTTCTAGCTAACAGATGTCTTCTCCAGGATCTGTCTACATGGCGGACGATTAGGATTGTTGAGCAAAAGCATAGCCTTTACTCATTTTCGCAATCTTTGTCATCTAATTTGCAAAACATGTCTCGTTGTTTGCCTACGTTTCCCTCCGTATGTAATAATACTTCTTTATTTGATTTATGGCACTATCGTATGGGACATGCTTCACATTTGGCTATTTCTCACATTACTAAGCATCTTCCTTTTGTTACTACTCATCTTGAGAAAATTTACTTAACATGTCCTAAAGCAAAATTAAAGCATTTTCCTTTCCTTTTACATGTTGGTTTCTTAAACCTCTTTGATCTTATACATCTTGACACTTGGGGTCCTACAAGACTCCCACATTTAATGGTTATCAATATTTCCTAACCATAGTTGAGGACTACTCAAAGGCTACTTGGACGTACCTTATGCAGCAAAAGTCTGACGTCCTGAAAATCATTCTCTTTTATTCGAATGGTGCCCACTCAATTCAAGAGAAATCTCAAGATCGTCGTTCTGATCAAGCTCCTGAATACAAACTAGTTGATTATTCTGTCTTCAGTATCGATCATCAAGACTCCTGTGTGGAAATAGCAGAACCGAATGGAGTTGTTGAACGCCAACATCAACATTTATTAAACGTGCCTCGTTCCTTATTATTTCATGCTAACTTACTAAAGAAGCTTTGGGGCTATGCTATCTTGACAGCTACGCATCTCCTAAAACGAACCCCCATGCAACCATTGGGTTTCTTGACGCTATTTGAACGCTTATTTGGCCGACCACCCAAATATGAGCACCTCCACGTTTTTGGGTGCCTCTACTTTGCCTCTACACTACACCGAAACCGAACCAAGTTCGATGCTCGCGCTCGAAGATGGATTTTTATTGGGTACCCTGTTGGAATCAAAGGATACCGACTCTTCAGTCTCGAAAATCATGAAGTTTTCGTATCTCGACATGTAAAATTTCATGAAGATGTTTTTCCTATTGCTCCTAAATTTTCTTATCGACTTAATCGGGCTCCCAATACTTAGCCCACGATCATTCATGAAGTGGACTCTCTCACAATGGGTCAATCTCCTCCGGTCCATGATTCTGAATTACAGGGCCCCATATCTCCTAATCCAGAAATTATTAACCCAGAGGCCCCAAATACTCCAACTAATGATCCAAAATACATAGAATTGGAATCAGAAACTACTCCAGATATATTCCAAAAGGCCACTTCTCGAGCGATGGATATCTCCTCTCAACACATAGATGATCCAATCGAGGAAATACCTGGAAATATGGAAATTCCTGCAACTGCTCATCAACCACAGAGAATTCGGAGACTTCCAGTATATTTAGATGTCTATAATCATAGTCTACTAGATCCACAAGCAAATGCATTCACAGCCCATCCTATTCGACATTGTCTACGCACAGTACAACTTGCACCAACATATGTCGCATTTACAACAGCCCTATCCAATATACCAGAACCAAACTCATACCAATATGCAGCAATACACTCGGAATGGATACAAGCTGTGAGAATCTGGGAAATTTGGGGGGCTAAAATGCAAAACTTTCGAAATTAAGGGCATGGTTGGGATTTCGAAAAGTGGAATGGGTTTTTCTGCAAAAAGGTCACCCCTTATTAAGTTTTCTTCTCCCCATTTCTGCGTGACCTAGCCGCAGAAAACACTGCGATCCATCCGCTTCTCTTCGCCTTCCGCCGCAGTCAGCCGAGAGAGAGAGACCGAAACCCTTCATTCTCTCCATCCAATGCCCTAAGTCGCCGCCAAGCAAGCTCAGCGCATCGACTTCCTCTTCTTCTTTGATCTCATGGGTTTCAACTCGTGATCTTCTTCCTCCGGCTTCGGTCTTCGTCGAGCCTTACAGTGGGCGATCGATCAGGGTCACGGAGCGACGAGTCTGCTCCTTTTCTGACCTCGTCGGAGCGAGACCTTGCCAATCTTCTTTATCCCTCTCGACTACTGGTGAGTCCCTTACCTTGATCACGCATTTGATTGGTGAGGGTAGTTGAGTCGATTAGATGAAGAGCTAAGGGTTGATGTCTGTTTCCAGGTGGTGGCTGGGTTTTGATTTCATTCGAACAGCTACTGGATTGCCAAAATTGGAGCCAAGGACGCCAGCGACATTGAGGTAAGGAGCTAAGTAATTAATCCAAAGCTTTCTATCTTAGATCTGAGGTGGTGTTCTATTTCTTGTGTTTGGCCATATGTTCGATTTAGATTAGGTTTTGGCTTGTGGAGATCATCGTTGATGTGGGGATCGATTGGTATTCATGCGCCCATAGTTTTGGTTTGGTGTGGATTCCTCATGTGTTTATGATTTTGATCCCAGAATTGGATCGATCTGAGTTGTGTTAGTCGATTTTGGAACTTGGGTTCTATGGGATGGCAAGACTTCTTTGGTTTGTGTTCTGTATCAGTTGATCAAAGGAGGAGTTGGATCTTTGTTTTGGTTGTGTGTTCTTGCTTTGCTAACTGATTAGTGAAGGAGTGGAGTTCTTGTTATTGGATGGGAATTAAGGGAATTAGTTGGGGATTAACTAGTCATAAGTAACCCTAATTAAGGTATTGGCTAAGAAGTTAGGGTTAATTGATTAATTAATTATAATTAATCCTAATTAATCGAATGGGTGTTTAATTAGGATTAATTGATTAGAATTAATCCCAATTAGATTAAAAGTTATATTTGGCTAAGTGATTGTGTATTTGATGCAGGATATTGAGTGTCGCGGTTATCTTCATCGCGACTATTATTGTTGGACGGGGAGTTCTCGACGTCTGGATTTCTTCATATCGAGGCGGGTACTTCTGTTTATGCATAGCTAGACATAGTTAGCAGTAGGGATACCTGATATTGATATCTCTGTGCTTTTGCTTCGGTAGTTGTATCCGTTAGCTTTATTGCTTACGATATCTGTATGGATGGATGATGCATAGTTACCTTATACCTTACGCTAGGATTTAGGTATTGGTGCATACCGGTTATATGGACTACTGCATATCATGTAGATGACAGCAGGGTTAGATAGTGGATGATGCATGGGATAGTGACACGCATCATTATTGCACGTAGCATAGGGGACGACCTTTGACTCCCTGGAGGTTGAGATGGGTCGTCGTACTTGCTACTCGTGTAGAGGCATATGTAGGCGACCTTTGACTCCCCTAGTGGTTGAGATGGGCCGTCAGACCTGCCACATGACCTGTCGTGCAGCCCCGTTGGCGGACCCGGGCACTGCAGCAGGTCCCCTACCTATCCGATGATAGCAGGGACGTTTAGAGCGTTACTTCACCCGATGGTGGGGTACGTTTATGGTCTCCGACCCTACCCATTCGGTCTCGCGTGCACCGCCTCATAGACCGTCTGTTCGTGCAGGGAAGACCAGGTCAGAGCCCTACCCACTCGGTTCGCGTGCACTGCGACCTACACCGACTGGCGTCAGGGGTGACCCATGATGCATCATGAGCATGCTCTGCATCTCTGCACTTGGTTGTGTTTGCTGCAATGATTGTTGCACTTGATTGACATGCATACTACCGGGTTTGGATCGACGCAGGTAGGTATGTAGTCCCTTACTGTTTATAGTTCAGTTCCGCATTTCTGTTTACTGCAGTTATCTTCAGTATTGTGATAGATAGATAAACAGTGACTTACTGCTATTATTTTCTTTCGTGCATATCAGTTTGTATTCGCTGAGTTCTTAGGACTCACCCCGTTAGCTCCCTGTTTTTATTTCAGGATGATGGTCTGGAGTGCCCGGCAGCCTGTCCCAGGTCGCGTAGTTCTTCGAGATGATTCCGGGATGTCTCTTTTGCTTTGTGGTGGTACATGTTGGTACCCGTTTTCTGTTTCTTTTACTTTGCTTTCCGCTGCTACATTCGTGTTGGATTTTGTCATTTTATACGGCGGTATAGTTGTACTTTTGTGAGCCATGGGGGCCTTATGCTTTGCGTTTGTCGTAAGTCGTACCGGTACGCAGCTTCGTTGCTGTTTCTGTTTTCGATTTATACAGTCGCTTGTTCCAGCCCTATAGGCTGCGGTACAAGCAGGCTGAGGTAGGCGTGGTGGTCTGGTTCTGAATTGTCCGCCGAGACGAGGGAGTAGCTGTCCGGTCGGTATCGGACGAGCGGCTCCTCGGGGCGTGACACAAGCCATGATAGAAGAACTATCTGCTCTAGAAATGAATCAGACATGGAAAGTAGTACGAGTTCCAAAACATACTCATGCAATTGTATGCAAATGGATATATAAAGTCAAGATGAATGCAGTTGGATTTGTGGAGTGATATAAAGCACAACTAGTACCAAAAGGATATTGTCAAATAAAAGGATTCGATTACCAAAAAAACATTCAACCCAGTTGTTAAACACACGACAATCAGGCTCTTCTTTGCTCTTGCTGCCTCAAAGTCATGGTTTCTGCGACAACTAGGCATCAACAATGTTTTCCTAAATGGAGACTTGAAGGAACAAATTTACATGGACATACCAGCAAGAAATCATCCAACCGTAACATGTAGTTCTCGAGAAAAGTTGGTCTGTCAACTCAATAAGGCTTTATACGAGCTTAAGCAAGCCTCACGACAATGGAACTCAAAGTTCTCCATCATCCTAAGCAATTATGGTTTTGAACGAAGTAAAGCAGACCACTCTTTATGCATACAGGAACTAAAATGGAGAGTTCTCAGCACTTTTAGTTTATGTTGATGACAATATAATTGCAGACAACTCCAAGACAACAATGGAAAAGTTTGTGGAATATTTGAAACAAATGTTCAAGTTAAAATATCTAGGGAGTTCCTCAATATTTTTTAGAACTTGAAGTAGTTCGATCAAAACAAGGGCTAATGATCTGCTAGAGAAAGTATACGTTAGACCTCTTGAATGAATATGGTCTACTTGGGGCAAAACCATCACAAGTATCACTTGAAATGGGTCAGCAATTATACAAGAATGACTCGACAACTCTAGACGATGCTACACCCTATCGAAAACTTGTAGGTAAGCTAATTTATTTAACCTTCACTAGACCTGATATATCTTATTCTGTACAGGTTTTATTCCAACATATGGACACTCCAACAATCAAACACTTCAAGGTTGAATTAAGAGTCTTGCGCTACTTAAAAGGATCACCGGGAAAAGGACTCCTATACTCTACAAATTCTGATCTAAAGTTAAGAGCTTACAGTGATAGTGATGGAAGAAGTGCCTCGACACAAGATCAGTCATTGGATTTTGTGTATTTTTGGGAGAAAGTTTGATTAGCTAGAAATCTAAAAAGCAAGGGACTGTGGCAAAAAAGTTCAACCAAGGCAGAATATCGAACCATGTCAACAACAGCATGTGAAGTAATGTGGCTACTTAATTTACTTGAAACGCTCCACGTCGATCATCCCGTAGAAGGCATTCCCATGTGTTGTGACAACAAGTCAGCTATTCAGATTGCAACTAATCCTATTCGGCACGAGCGCACGAAACACTTTGCATTGGACTGGCACTTCATCCGTGAACAGGTAGAAGCTGGAGCAATTCAAGTCATCTACATTAATACACGCTGCCAGATAGCTGGCATCCTAACTAAAGGTCTCAGTATTGATCATCATCAACGACTCATGCACAAGATGCACATGATTGGCATCCATGCGCCTCTTGAGAGGGGGTGTCAAAATAGCCTTAAAACATGCTAACAAAGACGATAAACATTAGCACTGCTTGAGATGATATTAATGTTCTAGCATCAAATCAAAATGACCGTTGATCTTTCCTTGTATAAAAGAGTGTAGAGATTGTACATCAGTTCTCAAGGATTATTAAATGATACCTTTCTCAATAATCCATTTTTCTAAACTTCTTATTATAGAACACACCTTAGATTTTGGAATCCCCACCAAAGGCAATAAAAGTACTTCTTGCTGAAATGTGTGCCAAAAATGTCATTTGTCAATGCAATTTTAAAGATTCCCTAGTTGAAAATACCGCCATCAGGATCACAATGGTTGAAAACACTAGTGACAGCAGACCATCTTAGACGATCTGGTCGACTGAACTGATCACAATACAAAAACTTAGGCTGACACAATGGCCCATTCCTGCCATCTTCTAGTTTGCATTGTGATCTCCAGGATGTGATCACACGATCAAGGGAAAGAAAATACCAAGAGGCACCTATAACCTGCAATGGAATTGAAGTAGAGCATTATCCTAAGTTCAAGTTTCTCGAGATAATTCATAACAAATAAAGTAAGATGGTGAAGTTACTTACATGACTGGCAATCAAGCAAAGCAGAAGATTGTAAGCAGCTCCAGCCCAAGCAGTCTTTGCAACTACCTCACTAGTTAAAATGATTTGATGACTTAAAGAAAACACAAGATATAGTCTTGCTATGTACTGTACTATAACAATAATGGCAAATGCATTGTGCTTATTTTCAGCACTTAAGCTCTTGATTGCTGGTACAATCAACCAGCTAAAAATCTGCACAATAGAAAAAAGTCAACCAACACTAAAGCTCTCTAAAAAAAATATAGACTCAAAGTTATAGAAATATTTCAAAGAAATCATACTTCCAAAGCAGAGCAATAACAAGGTAAAATTCTCTTTTCTCAAATTATAATGCTAATAGATCTGTTGAGCTACTCATCCATTCAGTATACATAATATGGGTCAGTTATTTATTGATCATCCACTTCATTTTTTGCTATCAAATTGCATGCACTTCGGAAACATTCAATTGAAGGAAAAGTTTCTGTAAGAACTTCGGAATTGATAAGACAACTCTATGCATGTCCAATGAATATGCTCATAGACATCCCTGACGTTTCCTTCTTAGGTATATGATTAATATCAGTACAGTGACTAAAGGATAATTCTTGTGATTTAACAGAGTCAATACTGAAAGGAAAGGGAGTACCTGCGGTATCGGAACTGCAACATCTAGAGCAAAGTCTGATTTCAAATACCTTTTTGCTATCTTCTTGCCATCCATCACAAGTTCACCCCATCTGAAAATTCTTGAGCTTGGAGCAACATATGCAGTCCTATACTTTACTGCTATGCTCAGCGTGTAGAATAAGTCAGAAAGAGTTCGCAAGAAGGTAATTGAAACTATCAAATCGTTGTCTATCTTAATGCACATTGTATTGCTCTTCTCAGCCACACGCAAATAGAATTGCAGAGGATCTACAAACAGCACACGCAGGAATGAGGTGAGGAAAACACAATTCCATATTGATACGATGCCACTTTGCGGATCCAGTATCCACTTCCTCCGAGGATCAAGGTCCTCAGCAAAAACTTCAGAACCCAGAGGGCTGTAAGCATCAATTTTACTGGTAATCAATGCAGATTTTGAAACAAGTTGCATGGATTTAGTTGCTTTCACCTTCCGATGGTGATAGAACCTACAAAAACGAACAGAGTAAGGGAAGCGTAAACCCAGCAAAGTACAAGAAGAAAGGAAATTGGACCAAAAAAGAAACCTCTTTTTTAGGTTTGGCTGCAGTAACATCTCGAGAACCAAACCTTCACGGGCTCATCTCATCATCCGCTCTTCTCTGCCCAGGCTAGGCTTTATCCCTGATCTGGCGACGGCGGTGGCTCAAGTGAAGTACAGATGCAACACCTAACGACGCTCCTACCTACACGCAACGTCAATAGAAAGCAATCAAGCGAAAGGAGGAGAACAGAACCGAAAGTGATTCTTTTTAATCTGGAATAGAAAAAGGCGGCACTTTTGTCAAGCGGGCATCAGATTCGCCAAAAGAAACGAGCAAAATGCTGGAGTAGAAGATTATTCCATCGAAGACGGATACGGGAAAGAGAGAAGAACATCCTTCTTCGACCCTCCAACTGCGGACGCAGAAGGACGACGAAAAGCGGAGACGGCACCTAAATCTTAATGATCTATTACCCAAAAGCTGACCGGGGACATCAAATGCAACATATGAGGAGGCTTCAAATCGAACCGGATTGGTCCGTCCCGCACCGTATTTTCACTAGTTATATAAATTGGTTAAGTAAAACAAATTTCTTTTTTTTTTCCTTAAAAAATATGCTTAATCTCCATCTATATCTTTCATAGGAGAGCTCCAAGCGATCTACAGGTCAACGTAACAGAATACGTGATAATCTCGGTCTGTTGATAGAAAAGCTTAAGGTGTGATTTGACTACTCAGGGACTCAACTTCCCGTATACTCCAGTCGAATATTACCGATTGGACAGTCTCATGTCGATGAAAACATCATTTTTTTTAGAGAGCTGTTTTTCTCATCCTCTCTGACAACGTCCATCTCCTTCCACCCCTCTCTCTCCCCGCGTCAAATGACGTATGTGTCCCTCCTCTCCTCATTCTCTCATTTAATTAAAAAATTAATTAATTAAAAAATTTATTTTAAGTAATTTTATTTAATTAATTAAAATTTTCCCATCCCTCATTTCCTTTTTTATTTTATTTTATTTTTATTATTTAAGTAATTTTATTTATTATTTTTTATAAATACTTTATTTTTAAAATTTTATATAAATTTAATTTAGTTTTATTTTTAATCAATTTTATTTATTTTCTTTTTTCATAATACCTGTATTTTTTTAATTTATTATTTTTTAAATTTGGTTTTTTTATTGATTTTATTTTTTTATTAATTAATTTTTTTATCAGTTTTATTTTTTTGAATAATTTTATTATGTGTCTATAATCTTTTGCTTATTTTTAGTTATAAATTTTAGGAGATATTATTTATAAAAATTTTTAAAAGTATAAAAATAAAATAAAATTTATATATCTAAAACTAACAAAAATACTAACAATTAATAGTGAACACATTCATAACTTAAGAACAAACATTTTTTTTCAAATGAAGAACACATGTAATAATACAAAAAAAAAATATAAAAATGCATAAAAAGTACATTTTTAGTCAATATTGCCTCCAAATTCTGCTCCTGACGCGTTTGGTGGTGGTATACCCATTACTTCGTACCACAAATGAATACGTGTCCTATAACGAGTGACTCATCCTTTAGCTTCATACAATGAATGTTGCCACCACCACGTTGGAATGGGAGGTACAGGGTAATGAGGATGTAAGAAAACTTGTACAAAGTGATTACCAACATGAGCAATTGCAATTTCTCGACGCTTTTGATTTGGAACTGGAGGAGTTCTTAATGGCAAGTGAGTAAAACAACTCCCAACATTCTCACCAAATGTATGCAGTACAAGATTATACCTTGATGCGATGACAATTCCCAAAGGCATAGCATCCATCCAAAATATTTGTGGGGCACTCGGCTCGAACCAATTCAAT